>JBBPQE010000309.1:0-27672 GCA_038092335.1 Boletus vinaceobasis | reverse complement strand
ACCGTTATGACGCTAGCAGAGGACCGATACGTGCAGGTACGCGGAACGCAACTGGGCCGGGATGGGAGTTCGTTTGCATCCATGGCCCGCGTCGACCTCGCTGGTGCCAATACTGGGCACCCTCCCATGAGCTTTCCTTCCTTCAATCTCTGCAGGTCTTCAGCGCCTTTGGGACGAACACCTTCCCGGGGAATGACCCTTTGGAGACGGTACTGGAGGCAGAGGCAGCGACTTCTTCATTTTTATCGTCTTATTCTGCGCTGGCAAGTGACCACGAACAGTCTGGCTCTCGCCATCGTCTAAGGTCCCAAGTTCGCTCCGTGAACGAACCCTATCCAAGGCAGCATAGGAACGACATACAGAGCGTGGCATATGCCCGTCCTTGGGGGGCATGATGGCGCTGGCAATTTCTGTCGTTGACCTGGGCATTGGAAGCGAGACTCTAACCAGAGAGGAAAACAACGAGAAAGCTGACCTTGTAGGTCTACGCACAAAGAATCTTATATTCTTGGGATCGGAGGCTGGCGTCGCTCAGGAGCGGCTGACCAGTCGACTACTATGGCGACTGACCCGAATACATGTCTGACCACAACTATTCAGAATCAGCCTCATCGGGTTGGTGAAGGAGACGCTGTGGGCCCATTTCATGGCACAAAGTACGTTGGTTTGTTTTCCATGGAAGAAAAACTCGCCAGACACAATGTGGTCAAGGCTTTGAAATCCAACTCTTGGTTAGCGCGCCCAATAACAGTTGCCCCGTCCTGGCATAACCGCCGTTGACCACACGCAGAGCTCCGCGAGACAACCAGAATACATTACCCGATCGAACCGTTGAAGCTTGCGACCCTGAACCATTGCAAATTTCAGAGGTAATAGCTACGACAAGAGTCTGGAGAAGCTCCGAGGTGGTAAATTGAACTCTGACAATGATTGGAGCAAGATCTGCGAGCTCACCACTGTCACGATCATCGACACGTCTGTGCTCAAGCGATATTCCATCATCTCTCGATACCGCAACGTGCTACATCTGTCCTTTCCGCATCAAATTCCGCCTCACCCGCCGCTTCTCACCTCCGACACCCTCCCCCTTGCCCCACTGAAGATACGGCACGTGAGCCTTTTCGACGCCTGCCACCCGACCTTCGTTATCCTCCCGAAAGTCGAGCATGCCCCAGATCGGCAGTTCCATCTCGCCTTTCACAAGTGCACGTGTTTGGGCGAGTAATCCCGTTGGAAGGGGAGTGAGAATGTGCATGCATGGTGAGCGCGGGTTGAGTGAGAGTGGTATCCCTCGAATCAGTGCGAGGCCGTGGCACGTCGAGAACGTCGGATCAGGAGGCGGTTCAGCAGGCGTGTACGATAGGGAAGATATCTCTGGGGACGTCAGCAGCATGGGTCGAGAGAAAATGTTAGCGGGATCACTCGAGACAAGTCCAACGATAGCGCCGTTAAGTACCCGCGTCAACTCTGACGGGACCACATCTTCATATCCCGGTCCGGTCAAGTAGACATGATCAAATGCCTGCGTATAATCCACTTCGTAAGGATACCGTGCACAGAGCGACAGCGACGCATCCCAGCTGGTGGCAGTTATTTGTTTGAGTGCCGGTCGTAACAATGAGGAGGTTGGTGGTTCAGGAAACACCGCATGGAAGTACGATAAGATGTTGAGATGACGATGGTCCGTCGCGGTGTGGTATGTAGTTGTCATTTCTGTCTGGACGGCCTCCACCTTGGCACATTGTCTAACACTTGTTCGCATGAATGGCACGATGGCTGAGACTTGCGAAACATGCTGCGACTGAATCGGTGTCGGCCAACCCCTCTCTTCGGGGCCATCAATTTCGAATGTATGCGAGGGCTCGACAAACTCTTCGATCCGCGTGTTCAGGTCTGCACCAAGGCCCTTAGTCCACCCCATCGTATTGACCACGAGAGGGATGGCATCATATATGCGCTCGTCTCCAGGCGAAGGCTCATAAATCGGTACGGGAAACTGTAAATCCAGCTTGTATGTTTCCAACAGGGATTGGATCGCGTGTAGATAGTGTGAAGGGCTCGCGCGCGGCGAGGTGGATCCGATGTAATGTGCACGGTAGGGTAAACTCGGATGCGTGAATGAAGGTCCTGTGAAATCACGCTGTTTACCATCCTCAATCAACTATGCAACTGGGGACAGATCGACCCACCAAAGACGTGATTTTCCACTAGGTTGAGCGCCACCAAACCTCCTGGCGTGAACTCGGATTGACCCAAGTCACATTCAAGGAAGGCGACTCGCCGATATCTTGATAGATGAGAATCATGAGAAACTATAGACAACATACGCTCACAAATACTCACCGACTCAACAAGCGATTCACCAACGTTCGCGCCAATGTACTCTTCCCGCTCTTCTTTGGTCCTTTCACTAAACATACTGGCGCAGTACTCATCTCCGAGTCTGGATGCTCATCGACCGATGCGAGGGCAACCTCCCAAGATGTTGGAAGCACAAACGGATGGATATCCTTGGTACCGTGATTCATCTTTCAGTCAATGCATTAATTGGACAGCACAGTTCAAGAGCTGTCAGACACATACAATGTGTATTCCTGGGAGGTCGACGCCTGGGACGGCATCTGACCCTCGAGGCGGCTTGAAGACATTCTCAAATACCTTGCATATCTGTCCGAGGCCTTCGACGCCGGTATCAACAGATTCAATCAATACTGCAGCGGTGTTTGCTTGTTGTTGGATAGCAGGTGGGATCGGAAATGTACAAGAACCTCGGCGATCCAATGTACCCCATGACAAGATGGGTATTGGCGAGGACCGGGGAGCGAAGACCATGTGTTTGTGGTTAGACGTCGGTAACGTGACACCTAGAAGGGAAAGGTTGCCCTGTAAAACACAGAACGAATATGTTCCTACGAGCGCGAGCGTCTCGTTGGGTTGGAGGACCAGAATGCGAGCCTTCCCGGTGGTCGCGTATCCGTTCTCAGGCACCGGATAGACATTACGGTTGGGTACTGGCCGAAATGTGGACAGAGGCAGAGGCTCAGGTTTTCTCGATGCTGACGGGGTCAGGCTAGCGGGATCAAACGGGCCAGACGGGTCAGCTTCGTCGTCGTCCGATGAATCTGGTATGGGTTGACTTGGTGACCAGGCGCGTGGGCCTTTCGTGACAGAGATGGATGAGAGTCCAACAGGGGGCGGAATATCTATCTCTATCTCCATCTCCTCCCCAGACGAAGAGTCTGACTCCGAGCTGGCTTCGGTCTTGGAAGTGGCATTGTCGACTGTGGCTCCAATCCGTACGTTGGACAGGTCAACTGAATGAAAGTAGCGTACATTCTGGTCAGGCTTTGCAGGTGCATGAACAACCTTGGCCTTTTTCTTTTTCGATGGACCAGCGGGATGGGGTTTCCGCTTCGAGGTCCTTTTGTCGTGGGATTTTAAAGCTGCCGATGGCTTTAGCGACAGTGATGGAGGTTTGGAAGACGGCGTAACGGATGCCCCCGCTGCTGTATTTGCTGCTTTGCGAGCCGCAACCGCGCTGAGCATTGTCCAGTACACTGAGCGCGACAACGAGAGAGATGACACACGAAAACGGAAAATCGACCCCTCTTTTGGTGACCAAATTCCAAATCAAGCTACTCATTCCTAGTATGTAGCTACAATTTTGCTGCGACTCGTCCCGGTCGGAGTCTCTCTACCTCATCCACGGCCGTCTTCACAATCCCCTCGGGATCCTCGTGCTGTATCCAATGACCACTCCCCTGGATCGTAATGACACGCCGAATCTGTGGATGAGCGGGCACCAGTTCTCGTGGACAGACCCCACCCAGCCCCGGATCCGCGATCAAGACCGTCATCTCGACGTGCGGTGGCATCGCATAGAACAAATGCCTGTACGCAAACGGTTTGATGTCCTACGTCGGACGAAAGAAATGGGGTAAGCAGAGATCACAGCGACCATAAACCCACCCGGTCTCGCTTTCACGGTCCTTGCAAACTCGCTCCTCACCTTGAATATCAGTTTCGGAAGCTCGCTTTGAGCCATGTGTAGTCCCACCACTCTCGACACCGCGTCTTTGCGTGTCCATCTCGGATTGTCCGCCATGTGCGCTCCAACACTGCGCACATACCGTATCTCGCCCCCATACCGCGTGCCGAATTCATCCAACACTTGGTCGCTGAATTCGATCGCAGGGTCGACGAGTATCACTGGCGTCTTCGTCTTCGCGTAGTTCTGGTTTTCCGGGACGGAAAGCAGTGGGAGGAGCGCGAGGGTGACAGTTCCACCCAGGGAATGCCCA
Organism: Boletus vinaceobasis; assembly: GCA_038092335.1. NCBI lineage: Eukaryota > Fungi > Basidiomycota > Agaricomycetes > Boletales > Boletaceae > Boletus > Boletus vinaceobasis. The sequence goes on along the minus strand of JBBPQE010000309.1, from coordinate 23,371 downwards.
ACGATCACATCGTACATGATTCCGTTCGCGAAATATGTCGAGTACAGGTCTTGAGCGAACGTGTGTAGATGGAAGTCGTCGGTATGTCGACCACCGTGTCCCAACATGTTCGGTGCTGTTACATGGAACCCTGGACGCACGAAGAACAGATGAGACCACACCACGGAGCACACAAAGGAACATAATCCAACCAGCTTTGACCAGGCTTTGGGCCACTCTCTCCCACGTGTGAGACGAGGAGGTATTCCCGTGTATCAGGAAGGCTCGTTTGGATGCAGCTGGGGATCCCCACTGTGTGGCGGATGGTACGGGCGTCATCGTGGGCTAAGATTTCTGAAAGGGAGACGAGCTCCCGTCATCTTATACTAGTCCACTGGCCCTACTCGTACAAGATCTATTTCTGATGCCGTGAGATCAACGCTGAGTCATCCTCCGCTTCGCGAGTGCAGGCTCTTCCAGTACGCAACTTGTTAGTAATGGCTAAACGCCAGAGCATACACAATGTAGCAGTGGCAACTACAGGCTATATTTAAAATCAGGATGGCTAACGACTCTTGGTATTTATCTCAAAGTTTCCTGTCGATTAAGCTCTCAATCAAACCCGCTGGCGTCAAAGGATATTCCTTCAATTCGACTTTTCCATTCACGACAACCGTGTTCGCCTGGAGCATGATCTTGCGGGGCTATCGTCCACCAAGTATATCACTGCCAGGGCACGCATACAGAAAGGAAAGATGACCTACCTGCTTCTTTTTCAACACCAGATCTCTCAGTTCTGTCACCCATTCCTTGGGTGGCGTCGTGAGGTCCGTGTAGAACGCCCTCGCACCAGGTCCGTCAGCCACGCTCCTGCGTATTTGTAGTTGGCGGAGAAGCTCTCCCATGACTTTACTGCCGTTCTGAAGGACATTCTGGCGGTCAATCTTGGGCGAACAGTCAGGAACGTGTAAAAAACGGAGTCAGTGGAAACACACTTTGACATAAGCATTCTCAAGGTTGCCTTTCGCATCACGGACTGTCTGGAGTTCCACCAGGCCTGCTTGTTCCATGAACTTGGTGATACCCAACCTTGATCGAGATCGTGGATCAAAACGTCCATCATAGGTGACTAATTGCACTTCACATACCTAGCTTGCATATGGGCTTGTCCATGCTTGCCTGTTGGCGGGTCATAGAACTCCAGCGCACGAAGACCATTGCGAGCCATCAGAAGGAACGATACGTAGACGATCTCCTCGCGATCTTCCTGATCTTTGTACTGTATTGGGATAAGGAGCATCAATTTTGAATTCGCTTCGGGAGGCTAATCACTTACACCCATAATATCTAAGATTTTGTCGTTGTTGGCAACTATTGCCAGATGGAAGGTGAAGTTGGCCCAGTGCGCAATGAGTGAAGTGCAACTCACGATACATCGCTACAGCTTCTGCGCGGCATTCTTCCATTGACGAGGAAATTTCCCCTAGGACAGAACCAGGGGTCTGTCCAGGCTTGTACCACGTAGCGCTGTATCAGCCGTGAAACTGGGTAAGGTACAGAAGAAATAATGAACGGGACCTTACACTTTCTTCCCAGTGAGCGGATTAATAGTCTACTCCAACAAACCGAGATGAGCCAACATAATGAACGAGATGGGATGGTCATCGACAGTACCTCGGGATCAAAGTTGAGCGTCCCATCCGCATTCTCCGTAAATAACTTGCCAGAACCGTGACCAAGTAGCTCATGATTCGCAACTTGGAGCTCGAACGCGCGAGAATCCCACTTGTTGTATAGCTCGAGGTCACTCTCATGAACGAATGTCACTTGCTCATCTGATTTTCGCAGTAGTTCGAACTATTAATCGCGTCAAAAGGTATTCAGACTTACTGGGAGCTTTTGCCGCAAGAATATTCTGCGCGAAAAATATACTTGAACCAGACGAATTGCGAATAAATGACGAGAAAGCCTACAGAAAGCGAGACATTCTTAAATCCATGTGATTCTCGGATGGCATAGTAGTTTGGTATCTGCAGTATCGTTTGAATGGTAAGTTGTTCAATATTGAGCCACTCACATTGATTCCAGCTGGTATACCTAGAGATCAATAGAGTAAGCGGGTTATTTTTGCTGTCTATGTATGTCGATTACCTCCAGTGGCGAAATGAAGAATCTCGAGAGCGGTAAAGTCTGGTTTCTTGAACTGATCCACCTCAAATACAGCCCCCCAGGGAAGAACTTTGATAAGTTCAGGTGCATCATTGACGAGTTTATCGTATTTAGCACTAAGAGCTTTGTCGACGATGGCAGTGAAACCTAGCAGGGCTTGTGTAGTGTCTATAAAGCGAGCAGTATTGCAAGACTAACCTTCCCATTCAGCACGACCTCCATACGGGTCTACGTAAGTCTCGATGAATCCGATGTAACTCTCTACGACAGGTCCAATATCCTTGACCCATGCGATTGAACCTTTTTGGTGTTCCTCGATGGAACCCGTCTCGAAGCTATGGAAACTCTCAACACCCATCAAGAAAATTGGCACCAAAAAGGAACTTACGATTTAATGTAACCGTCCAGCATCGCAGTTTGGTTATCATTTGCCGTGTATTTCCTGGCCTATTTGTGTCAGATCTAAGTTGTGAGCGGGGTAACAAAGCAAGGGACCTCACCTCCTGTAGGGCTGCCACGGCCTTGGTGAGAGATTCCGAAAAGTCACCGTATTCGACGGTCAGCTTTGCATTGACAGCTTGTGTGGTCAACTCGTGGAATGCCGAAGGCTGCTTCTGAGCCGAAGCGACAAGGAGCGTAAAATCGCCCGAACCATTTTTGCGAACACTTTGCGAGGTAAATCACGTGACGTGTCGTTCGGGACGAAATGGCTTTACCGGGTATTCAAAATGTCAATCCCAAGCTTTTCGGCAGCCTGTTGCACAGCAGCGACTTCCTCATCCGTAATCACTTCACCAAGGTAGTAGTTGGTTACGTGACCCTCTGATCGCTTTCCGATGGACAACGAACTCTCAGGCGTTGCCGAATATATATGCTGTTTGAGCTGGGTCAAGTTCGCACGAAGCTCAGAGCAAAAGAGGGTTCGGATGACAGACTTGGTCAAAGAGTGGGACTGCATTAGATGCGTTCGAGGAGACTGCAACAACCCTGGCAAAGTCGTGCTCAGAAATACGAGGAATGATCTTGGTGAAGCCGAAACTCTTGTAGTTCACCAAATTGTGCAATATCTATGATGTAGTTGGGTAAAAATGGCACTCGAATGCGAAGATGAGGGCGAACCTGCGTAGTGTACTCGAGGAGGTCCTCAAAGGCTCGCTGGCTAATGCCAGACTTGCTCTGTAGAACCTTTAGATCAGTCAACTTGCCGTTGGTGCTGAAAGTGAGAATCAAGAGATCATAGAGGCTGGTCGCTTGTGGCGTCCACTGGCCTTGAATGATGCGAGCCCCGGCCCATGACGCCTGACCGATATAGTGTGCATACAGCTTCTCCTTTTCGCTATATTTCTATCAGAATATTGGCGTGAATAAAAGAGAACGACGGACGTGAGCTGAGAGAAAGACTTGGCAACTTCGACTCTGCAAATTGGCGGCGCCTTGTCTGCAAAGTACCTCTCAGTGGCAAGTGAAGCCATATTTCTCCGAGTCGTGGAGTAGTAAAGGGAGGGATATAGTGCTGGTATGGATAACGATCGATGCGATGAAGCACTCCCCAGATAAGATCTTGACCCGGCAAGAAGGCGACTGACAGCCCGGCGCAGCATATTACCTTGTCTGTCACATGTTCAAGTTGGTCTAGTTCCGCGTCGGCACTCGGGTGTCGGTGTTCGGATGCATGGTCTGACACGTGACTTAGTATGTGCTTATAGCCTTTGTCAGCCGTCCTTCATCCTCACCATGGTCCGCGGTAAATCCGATCTTTGTTATTTCCAGTGAAAACAAACCAACGCACCTGCGCTACAACATAGGCCCACAGCGTCTCTTTCACCACTTAGATGAGGCCAATTCGGTCAAACGTGGATACTGCTATGGGAATGAGCTCAGGGACTACCTTGCGTTCGGGCCAGCCGCCATGTAATCGACCGATCAGTCGCTCCTGAGGGATGTCAGCCTTCGATCCCAAGGATATAAAATCACTGGTATGTAGACATGCGAGGTCAGCTATTTTGTCGGTTTCTGCCTCTCAGTTCCGGTACCTCGATCAACGACAGAAACTGCAAATGCCATCATGACTCACAAGGATGAGCATACACCGCGCTCCGTACGTCGTTCCCATACTGCCTTTGATGGGATTCGTTCATGGGGCTCACTTCGGACCTTAGACAATGGCGAGAGCCAGACTGTTTGTGGTCACTGGCATGGCCATGAAGTGGTGCGCTCCGGCGAGAATAACGACCCCAGTGCAGAAGCTGCTACTGTGGGTCCCACATCACGTTGACCGACGATCGTTGGTCCCTCGTGGGTTCCCAACGAATCAGACATCCCGAACTAGTTCTTTACCGACTGTCGTTCCAAAGGTGGAGCCGCGCCGCCCTTTGCCTAAGCCGATGTTGATGCCAGCACATGACCAAGGTGCGGAAGTCGCTGTCTTTGCCTCCAGTGCTGTCTCCAAGGCAGTTATTTCTCGGGAAGATGTTCGTCCCAAAGGCGCTGAAGACCGTGGACGAGTCGAGGTTTCCATTACTGGTTGTCGCAACCCGAGCGTTCGCCAGAAGCCGCCCGTCAACATTGGTACGGCGAAGGCTGCGGGGCGCGTCAAAAGAAACATTCATCAAGAAGCCTGTTGGGGTTAGCCACTGTCACATCGGAACGCCAGCTGGAAATCGGGGGCTTACATCGCTGGCCTATCGTGCTGTCGAGCGAGCATTGAATGCTACGTGGTCACCACCGGCGTCTCCAGATCTCTCTTCCTTCCCATCGCGGGGCTGGACGATCGTTGTTGATGTGGATGCCGAAGGGATCAAGACACTGACGAAAATATGTTGCGGCGACCCCCCCCAGCATGTGCGACGCGCCGAAATTATGTATGGCGGGAACCAAGGATTCGTGTGAACGTTCCAAGTCCGTTTCGTCTTCCCATACATCAGCATTGTCCTGGACAGTCGTCGAAATCCCAGAGAGCCCAGCGGAGCCCATGGTTGGATTGGATGGTGCAGTCAAGCTCAGCACCCTGTCGAAAGAGTCATCTGCTGAAGTTTCACGCATGGCCTGCGCTGCAACGATCATCTCTCCCTGGCAGAATGGTACCGCCTCCTCGATGGCCACACTCACGAAAATGATGAACAGAAGCAAGGCACCGTCGCCCACCAAGGTTTGGGAAAGTGGCAAAAGAACCCGAATGGCAGTTCGTTATGCTGTTGAGATCTCCCGGACGTTCTTTTCGCATTGGCAACGTATGTCACAGTCAGATACCGAGACTGCTGCCTCTAAGGCGAGGGGCACCGATCCGTCACGGATCCGAAAGCTGTTTGTTTCTCTGCTTGACAAGGATGCGAAGGCGTCGAGGAATTCAACGATGCAGAAGAAGGTCGAGATGCTCAGTGCATGGAGAAAGGTAGTAGGCGATGAGGTGGTCGATGCCCGCCTTGGTTCTCCCGCTCGGACGGCGATCGTCACAAAGATGGGGCGTTATTCACTTTCTTTTTAATTCCTTTTTTTTTTCACCTTCATCCGCTTTCCTCCGTGGATTACTTGCTTCTTCGGTGGCTTCCATTTGCTGCTTAGATTTCCCTCGACCCTGAAGCCATGAATTCAACCAACGCTCACGAGGCAACTGTCCTGCGCCTTTTGACATCATCCTCGGGTCTACAGCTACTTCGGAAATGAGTTTAGTCAACTACCGAGTCGGCGTGCCATCGAGTGCTTGATACAAGCCCTCTACGATGCCCTACCAACTACAGTTCGACCACATCCACGATCACCGACCTCCCCCAAGTCAATGAAACCACTTATGCCCACATAGCACCGTGTCGCTGACGACTTTCACATCCCATTGACTTTTAGAGGTGGGATCTACCAATCGATCAATATTAGTGCTACGACTGACTGTTCTACCTGTCTCAGCACAGCAGACCGGCGATGACCAGTCTTGCGACGCCGATCCCAGACCCAGTAGTTTAACTTCCGACCACGTTCGCTATTCGCATCCATTCGACCTGAACGATATGATCCTCCTAAAGACTGTCGGGATGTTCCCTGATAACGTCCCGTTCATCCTATTGAGTTTCCGAGTGGCACGTTCTCTCCAACACTCCAACATTCTAAATACTGTGCCATTTCGTCGACCTTTGACAATGTAGACACATCACGCGCAAGACTCGCACATACCTCCGAGATCTATCCAAAAACATCAAACATCGATTGTCTCTTGACTCTGATGAACTCGTCGCCATGTGCAGACGCCACAGTAGCTTCCTGATCTAGCGGAAACGGCCAACAGCTTGAACATCCACTACCCACTATGCCACCCCTTTCATCCCCCCTTCCCTCATGATATGCTTTCTCCCCTTTCTCTCCCCCGGCAGCCTGCACACACCTTCCCTCCAGTACGCCTACTTAGGCCGCGGAGCAAGGTCGTGGGCAGTGGTGGCGAATTGGCGTTGTCGCTCGTACCGGTCCATCCTCTGTGGTCATGAATGCGTTGTCCTCTGCGACGAGGTTCGGTATGGACGATGTGACAACGATGATGGAGATGCGTTTGTGCAAGTCTGAATGGAGATGGTTAAGACGAGTTGGACAAGGTTGATAATATTTAGTCGTTAGAGGGTCGGCCGAGGCGGGCGAGGTCGACGGCAATGGAACAGCATATCTTCGTTCGGCGTCGGAACAGGTCGGAATAAGAGCGATTCTTCGGTCGTGCGGGATTTGGTCGGGTCAGATGACATCGAAGTGCGGACTTTGCAGCTGGGTTAAACCGGGTCAACAACAGTGATTCTTGTCGTACGAGACACTCGGGGCGATGTTGGACGACGTTCCTGGTGGTGTCGAGACGGAGTCCTAGCTGTGACTTCGGTGAGCGGTTTGGATGAGACTCAGGCTCAAGTTCGGTGCGATGTCAAGCCCAGGAGATGTCTCAAGCTATGCCTGCCTCGATCCCTCAGTGGCCTCCTTCAGAGTGTCGGAGTTAACACTAGGAAGGTCATCTGGTCCTTTTTCCTTGTTCATTTTTCCGACCAGTTTAACTTGTTTCCCTCCCTCCGTTCATCTCAGGTTCCAACAAATCAATCAGACTATGCATTCTTGTTGTATCGTCGACGATGGTTACTGCCACTACTACTACATATTAGTATGTAGTGTAGGATCGCTGCCAGTTCGGATTCGGTCGCGTTTGTAATTTGTACTTTGTACTTACCATTTGGTCAGCCGTCCTTACCCTGTGCTGCTCCCTGTAAACTGATTAGAACATTTGCCGTAGTGCTCATACGAGCACGTATTCGCACCCACGTCTCGCAAAGTTTGTAGATTTTCAAAATTCTGCTCTGCTCGCTGAATCTTGTGGCACAAGCACTCCACGGCTCCCCCTGTCGTCGAAGCCTCCTGTCAGGTATTCACCATAGAGTAAGTGGCCCGGAAAAAGGATATTATTTTCCGATTTACTTACTTATGTAATTATCTCCCTAATTAGGCAATTGAGTAGGATGGGCTCGACCAGACCTTCCTAAAAGAGGTTGTGCGAGGCAAACAGTAGATTTCGGAGTGGCGCAAGGGGGGTGAGCGGCCTCCCGCAGAATGAATCTCATCACCACCGAGTGCCTCTATTGATTTGAAGGTATGACCCATGTTGTTGTTTGAGGTCGCGGGGAATGTCAGGGGCCAGGATCACACTCTAAACTCCAGCTTTAAAGCCCGTTGGATTTTGTATTTTTTGTTGGGTTTTGATACGACAACAGCCATGGAAAGACACACGGACAACAGATGCTACACTCGCGAACAGACCAGACCACTGCAAAGCTGAGCTCGTGTCGCATGTCAACCTGCCCCGCCAGTGCCCAAAGTCCAGCAAGCGTGAACAGCGGTGCGGTGCTGGCTAGATGTCCCCCGGGAATCCCCTTGTTTGACAGGAAGGGGAGAACGGTGGGCTCTTCGACGTTCGAGTCCAATGGGGTGAGTATAGTAACCGAGGGCAAGATTTGCATGCACGAAGCCGAGATCCGAGTTCGGTAGACGAACATACACTGCTGGCACAATCCGGGAAGAGGATTTGGGTCAACGGACGGAATTGAGGTTTTCGACCACATCGAAATGGGCGTCAAACCGCAAGACACATCCGGGGAGAGAATAAGATTGGGTAATCAACGGCCGAGCAGTGCCAAGTTCGGATCGGGGTGAGCTAGTTTGCAGCGTCGTCTGTTTGGGCGTGTGCGCAAGTGTTGTCAAAGGAATGTCGAGTCCGCGTGTCCACCGATAGCTTAGTCGTGAATTTTCTAACCGAGACCATACCGATACTACTATGAGAGCGGCGTCAGCGAGTAATTGGAAGGGAGCTATAACTTACGTACCAAATCCAAATGGGCGACAATACCTGGCACGAAAACAATCGAAATTGATGAATGCGCCGGAACATGGAGGACAGTGAGAGCGTTCCATACCTGATGCGGACTACAAGACAAGCCGAATGCAAAGTGTGACGATCGTTTAGGATCGAACCACAAAAACCTGAGTGTGCAAGGTTCAACCCGCATCGAGGTGCCAGGGAGGAGTATCAGGACGTACCATATGAAGCAACAGAGACCAATTCCACCCCCGATGCAGATCACGAGACATACTGAATCCAAATGTATGACAATCGTTTGGGATTGAACCACAGGAAATCTGATTACGTGAAAATTGTGTTGAAGGGTTAATGGGAGGGATATTAGAGCGTACCATATGAAGTAACAGAGACCATATGCAAACGAGACTGTGCAAGGAAGGGACTACGGCTGACAATAATGCCACGTCAGGGCAGTTGGTAGAAAACAAAGGGAACAAAATGCGTACCAGGAACCAGCCAAAGGAGTGACGATAGTTGGGGTTGACCTGGGGAATCAAAATAGTTAGAATCATGCGAGGGGAGTCGACAGAACTTGGAACGCACCATGACGGCTAAAGATGACACCAAAATGCAAAGGAGTGACAATAGTTGGAAGATGGGGACAATGTCGATCCAGGTAGCTCAGAGACGAGGTAAGGCCACCAGAGGCAACCGTGGTCCATACAACAACGAACGACTATCCCTGTGGGTGCGGACATGTACCATGGTCGGAAACGAAGGAGGCGAGTCCGAGGACATTGGCGACATGATTTGCGCTTCCTCCTGGAACCAGAGCGGGGCTGGTGACGCCATGCAGGGCTCGTGAACATCGGGAACGCTTAGCATAGAGGAGGCAAACTTTGAAGGCGGAGTCAGGGATAGATTGGTTCCTCCGCAGACGCATCGCCATCAGTTCTAGGAGTGAAACAGGTCGATTCCAGCGAATTTTGCCTCACGTTGTCGAGACGCCTCATAGGGATGAGGCGTGAAACGCTGGCCTCCTCGTCATCGTCGTAGGACTCGGACTCGCTGTCCTCGGAAAGGGGTCGAGGATCGCAGTGCAAGGTGGGATCACGAAGCTCTGCAAGGAGTCTCCGCATTAGGTCCGGACCCTCGTGAGGCGCTGCAGGTGTGTCGAGATCGCTCCAATTATTTCGCAAGTCGTCGTGGGTAAAGTCGCCGTGGCTATTATGAACACCGACTTCGTAATTCCAAGTAGTCGGCTCGTCGTCCACGGGCTCGACCCGTCCCAGGGATGTGTAAGACGTTGCTTGATCCATCTCTAAGAACTTCGAGACGTCGAGTAATCCGGTCCGGCGAGAGATCGTAGGTACCAGCTCATAACCCCCTCCTGGAATCGTGTCCTCGAAACTCTGGGAAAGGTATGCCACACCAGCCATACCGTATCGTCGAATATCGGAGGGTGATCTTGGCGATGACATCGAAGTCCCATCGTAAGCTAAACAGGTGAAATCAATCCCGGGATCGGACAACAGGCCCTCATCGTCAGGCTCTGTTGGAATGGAAGGGGAATCGGACGAGGAGCTGTCAGACGAACCATCCTCATGTTCACCCGGAACCGAAAGGAACGCGCCGGGACGAACTGTCGTACCGATGATCTCGCTGGTGAAATTGACATTAATCCGCGAGCTCATGTCGTACGGGGGAAACCCTTCGAGTCTGAGTCTTGCGTCACGGTCCAGTTTCTCATGTGCACGCTTGAGCCTGCTCCCCCCGTCCTGGTTTACATCGCCATCGTCGTCCATGTCCAGAAAGGAGCTCATGCCAGGCGGTTTCGGCTCAGACACGGAAATCTCATCTGCTTCGCCTTCCACATAGATTGCAGGAGTGAAAGGCGTCGCAGGATGAAATTCGACGAGCTGTGTGCAACTGTCAGCAGATCATTGATGAGGCGAAATTCATTCCACGTACATTCCAGAATGTAGGATGAAAGAACCTCGCATAGACCATGCTGACGTGGTTCTAGGAACGTGTCAACCCGAACGAAGAGCAGGTACAGACGTCAAACCCACCTCAAGACCGACCTCGAGATCGTCGTGCCAGTCAGTTGCAGCTGCCGTGGACGTCTTGGCGGAATCGCGGTGACGCATAGACGAGAAGAACCCGCTCAAGGAGGCCCAGGCGTTGCTCGTCCGGGCATCGTTGGTTGCTCCTCGTCCATGGTAGAAGTAGCCCACAAGCGAGACAATGGCGACCACAGCGAACAACAGGCCACCTGTCCCGAGCATGTGCTGCGGCGTCACCGAAGCAGACTGCCCAGACGAGTCTGGGTCCAGAGCAACGGAAGGAGCAGGGGTTGAGAGCGCAAAAGCAGTGACGACAGATGGAATCGGAGACATGATTGTTCGATAGCAACTGAACTGGGCGACAGAGGACGATAGGAAGGTTGTTATATAACCCCGGCATGTCAGCCTCGGTTTATATTGGGCTGGCATAGAGGAGGGGAACATGGTCAGCCTCTCGCAGAACATAATTGAAACAAGGACTGACGGGATCCGTTTGAGGTACTGCTGGAAGCAAGTTGCGATTATAATTACCAAGATGAGAGGAGGGCGGTATCGGATTTGCATGACGACGCAGTGACCCCACGCGATATTCCAAGTGGATGAGCCTTCCAGCTGCAACGTTGACCTCGATGTCCCTTGTAGAGCAAGAGGGCCTACAGCACTAACGACTATAGAAACTATGAAGGCATTTCCAGTTCGAGGCACTGTGGGAGCACTCGCCCAGCCAGGAAATGGCCCTGTTTAAGGGCGAGATGGATAATGTTGATAGTGATTGGGATGTCAGATCCGTCGACTGAACGTGGTAGTATGGATCACGTTAAGGATCTGAGCAAGGCCATCCGAATGTGTCGCGAGGACTTGTGCCTGGGGCTGGACAGGAATGAGATCCATACACCGGTCACCGTGTACGATAACAGATGAATGTGAACATTTGTCCACCTTTTGTGAGCCATGGTCATGAGGCCGACAGTGTTCTCTGAGTCGTAACCGATCTTCGCCTGAAAGATCATGATTGACGGTGTCGAGCTGGGCAACAAACCTTGATGACATGTGGGCACCATTCCAGTTCACCGGACGTGATTGTTGTGACTTGCTCTCGGCCTGCGGCTATATTAGTACTTCGACAGTGCAGTGTCTGAGATATGTAGACCGTGTGAGCTGCGACACAGGTTGCTGAGTACTGGGTGCGGACAAGCTGAGTGGTTGGAATGCCCCGAACAGGAGTATATGATTATTTTCTTGGTTATTTCCCTAACTAGGGAACCGAATGGGATGGCCTCGACCGGCGGCGAAAGGGAGAACTGTGATTAAAACATCCGGGCTATACCCCGCAATATCCCAAAGGTCAAACTCAATGGAGTGGCCGTAGTTCTTGTAAGATTGGTCTGGGTTCCGTTCGTTCGAGACAACTCTCTAGAGACTGAATTGTGGTCAGTACCAGAAACAAAACAGTCGTATCCATGACATCTGTTTACTTCGGCATCAGTAAGATTGGTGAGGTGGCCGCATTTGATTGGCTCTTTAGAGACCTCGCCCGTACGGAGATAAGGGTTCACTGCGTAGACTCGGCGGATCTCCCATCTTGTGTACCGTTGACTGAGTTGCTTGTACGCGAATTACCATGTTCTCGACGTCGTTGGATCAGTGATTCTGACAGTTAGAGCTTGTAAGTAAGTAGTAGTACTCACTGTTCACTGTTGCGTGTGGTTGATTCGTCGGTCCCAATGTAGCTTCGGTCAAAACTCCGCCATCCTGTGAAAATTCAAACTGCTGTACAGCATCATCCGGATTCCGCACTTGCCAAGTTGGTATGTATGAATTCTTACCCGCTGTGTTTCCCCTCCAGCACCTGCCCGTAATAAGACCAGGTCATGGCGGAAGTGTCAGAGTCGTCGATGCCCACCTTACTTCCCTGATCCCTCCACGCTTGAGCCATGCTCCCCGAGTATGCATTAGTAGATGACATCCTGACTGACCTTTACCGCCTCCAATTTAGCAAGGTGTGCACACTTCCATGTTTGACAGAACAAAGGATATAAGTAGCTTACGAGCCTCCGCTTGTCACAGTTCCTCAATGGTATGCCTGGTTTAGCCCCAATGTCCCATCGCGCTGATTCATCCTTGTTGTAGTTGCTGCGTTGGCTGTTTTCGTATGTGCGATACCGTCACAGCACCCATTGCATCTAACACCTACCCCCAGGTATTTGATTACTGCCTAACATTTTCTACCGAGGTTTTTCATTTCCATTTGTGCATCCGACAATTCTCAACAGCGAAACCAGGTGGAACATGTGTGGGGTACGAAGTGGAGGCCGGCACGCATTGTGTTCACAGTCTCAAGATACCTCCCCTTTGTTTCTTCCTCACTGACTTGTTATGGTCTGCTTCACTTTCTTATCTCTATCGGGCGTCTGAAGTCATCGTTATCATTCAGACGTTCTGGTCAATGAAGGAGTGAGTGCTTCCATTGGACTTACCGGTGGATCATCTCGAACCTCATCTTCAGTGTGGAAGCTTTATTCTCGCTTTAGATGGTCTACCCATGCTCCAACCCATCTTGTGCACTTGCTGACATTCTCTCTCAGTCACATACATTGCTAGCATTATCTTTGCAGAGGGAATTTTGGTCCTACGCACATATGCTTTGTGGGGTCGCAGCAAAAGGGTGCTTATTTTTCTATTGCTGTTGGCAGGGGTGAGTACTTGAGTTGTGTCCCAATGCATATCTATGTTGGTGAACTTAGTCGATGGTTGCTTTTTTACATTCCCAGGTATTCATTGCAGTGGCTGTGGTGTTATCATCCCTAGTCACCTTCTCTTTACCTGGGGACTCCACCTCATTCTATCGTCAGTCCAGTCAACTCACATGACAAGCCACTAAAGCATTTCGGAACAGAATTCTATCCATCTGCGTGCACTCACGGATCATCGAGAGGTGCCACATTTCAATATGCTTTTCTGATGGTGTACGAGATCAGTATGTTCCTGTTATGGCTCTCTGCTGTATTAGACCTCATCTTCCTCCAGCCCTTCAAAGCATGAGTTCCTGGAGGAAGTTCCTGACATACCGCAACATGTGCAGTAGAATGTTGAACACCTTGTATTGGGATGGCGTTGTGTATATGTGGTGCATTATTGGTGAGTGATCCCCTATATTATGGAGAAACATCTTTGATTGGGAACATATTAACTAGTGTTATCTGCAGCTAACATGGCCGTGGACGTTGCTGCACCGGTGAGTGTGTACAACCCCATGTTTGCTTGACCAGAATTAAGTATGCTTCCTCCAACAGGTTACATATATTCCTGCACTACATACGTTCGTATTCTTTTTCATGTCCTCGACACCTGCGGTTTCTCACCTTGTTTTGTTCTGTAACAGTGCTCAGGTGGCATTTCACAGCCTCTTAGCTTCTCGGATTCTTTTCAACCTGAGTCAATGTGATAAGCAGATGAGATCGTTCGGGGACGAGCTGTCACTCGAACCTATACAGTATCAAGCTAGGTCAACAGCTGGTGCTACAACACAAGCAGAAACGATAGAAATAGCGTGATTGTACATCACAAACGTTTTCGAACACTTTCTTTTGATCTGTTGCTGCTTTTCAAAGGGTCGAGGACCCAAATCGGCAAGTTTGTAGTGGATGGTAAATGTCACAACAGTTATTAAATCCTTGGATCACCCAAGGCAGCACTGGAGTGAAGAACTATGGCCTGTTGCTGTTCTTTTGTTCTCTTTGATCCTGCACCTGTCACGCCAAAGAATGCACAAAACAACGTGTAGATGAGCGGTCAACCGATCAAGCTTAAGTGTGACAAGCGGATTGATCAAGTCAGCAGTTCACGTGTCACATACTTACCCGCATCAACAGCACCACAGAGTGAGCTGTTTCGCATCGGCGGCAACCTGAACGCGTGGCGCGAGAAATAATGGCCTTGCTAAATCTCGAACACCTTCTAGCCATCCTCCGATGCTTACTATTCCTTCAGGTGCCTGCCTCTACAACAACCACACCAACCGTGAACATTGGCTACGCACAGTACCAAGGAGCTATAGACATTGTGACCAACACTACAAGTTTTCTTGGTATTCGTTATGCTGCTGCACCAGTTGGTACGTGCAGCGAGAGAGAATCGGAGCCTTCCGTCCAGGACTGATCCTGCTCCCCAGGAAACTTGCGATGGACCGCTCCTCAACCCCCACCGACTGTGTCTGGCGTACAACAGGCTACGACGCAACCCAATGAGTGCTATCAGGCACCCGCGGGAGGATCGGCTGCAAATCCTTTGAGCACTAGCACCATATCGAAGATTATTGTCGCACAGTCTGAGGACTGTCTGTTCCTCAGGTGCGTGCCGAGTTGCCGAGTTCGCTCACGAAGTTTATGACGAGTCATAGCGTGTACACCCCAGGCCATACTATCATCCCTGTCAAGTCGGGAGGACTTCCTGTCCTCGTCTGGATCCATGGTGGGGGGTAAGCTTTTTGGTGCATTTTATCTACATATGATGGTCCTGACAAACGCGTTTGGAGGTACGTCTCCGGTAGTGAGAGTCAGTTCAATGGTGCAGATTTAATTGTTAAGTCCAATCATGGCCTCGTTGTGGTAACTATTCAATACCGCCTTGGTCTATTTGGTTTCTTGGCCGGAGGGGCAATCAAATCTGGAGGCGCGCTGAACCAAGGTCTTCGTGAGTTTCCCGAGATGAGAAAAAGACAATGCAATGAGATTGGACAACAGTCGACCAGAACTACGCTCTGCAGTGGGTGCAATCGCATGTTGGTGTTCGCTCTTTTTGCATTTCGATTTTCTCGTTAACCCAAGAAGACAGATTGCCGCGTTCGGGGGAGATCGAACGAAAGTGGCAATTTGGGGTATATCCGCAGGTATGTTCCGCCATCAAACGATGCGAGGTAAACCGTTCACAATTTCACGGCAAAGGCGCTGGATCTGTGTTGCAACACGTCATTGCCCATGGTGGGAATACGCAACCTCCGTTATTCAGAGCTGCCATCACAAGCTCAACGTATCTGCCTTCACAATATAATTACAACGACCACATCCCCGAGGCGAGTTCGTTCGTTCGTTCTCTTGACCATCATTCGCTGAGGTATTCGATATAGTTGCTCTACGATAAGGTGGTTGCTGGAACCAAGTGGGCATGCTTTGCATCCTCAAGACACTGAGACTGATCCCAAGATGATATAGCTGTTCGTCGAGTTCAGACACCTTATCCTGTCTTCGTGCAGCCAACATCAACACATTAGAATACTTGAACAATAAGATCAACCACGATGCACTCTATGGCACATTTACCTTTGTTCCTGTGGTTGATGGGGCATTCATCACCGAGCGCCCCACTGTCACTCTCGCTGGAGGAAAGATTAATGGGGTAAGAGATGTTCAAATTCGCTATCACTCCGCTACTAAGATCCCCTTCGGTGCATAGGAGGCACTATACTCTGTCACAAATTCTCATGAAGGGAATATCTTTGTCAACCAATCGACCACCTTGAACATCTCGCAGTACATCAGTGTATTGTTCCCTAGCATTAAGTTATCGCAAGTCTCCGCGGCAGTGCCTCTGTACGAAGGTCTCGGTACCAACATCGACCAGGCCAACTATGTTATGGGCGAATGTGAGTATCTCCCAAACCATGTTCATCGTGTACCAAATTGATTGATATTCACAGCAATCTTTGTCTGCCCTACGTACTACCTCCTGGAAGCTTTCGGCAGCAAAGCATGGAAGGTACAAGATTTGACCTTTTCGCAGCTTTTGGAGTGCCTTTTAACGAAGGATGTTTCAGGGAACGTTTGCTGTTCCACCAGGGCACCATGGTCAGGATGAAGGGTACTACTTTACAAAGTAGGTTATCACCCGAGTATTAATACTACATGGCTGACGTCGCACCGCGCATACCTACGCCAGTGCGACCTCCGAGTTCATCACCGCGTTCTCGAACAGCTTCTTGGCGACGGCCATATCGCTGAACCCGGGTGACAAGTACAATGGGAGCAATATCACACCCGCGCAATGGAATGGGTGGTCCAGTGGCCACACCGAGATGATGTTCAGCGTGGCATCGTCTGGTGCACCAGACATATATACACACGCAACCGACAGTGCGTTGTTGAATCGCTGTGCGTGAGTGTTGATGATGTTCACTTTGTGGATCAGCTCTCTCATGGATACCGGGAATGTCAAACGTCAGATATTGGCAGCGCATCGCCGAGAACACGGCTCAGTGAGGTTGAGGTCGAGGGTATCGACACGTGTCTTTGATAGGTGAGGCCTCTATTGATTATGAAATCGTCTTCCTCCGCCCGGCGGTACGGCTGTAAAGCGAGCAATGTCGACCCTCATTCAAGCTCAGAATCTGAGATGCACGTTGAAGAAACTGTGATGTCTGCAAAGGGGCCTGACGAGCTTTGCTTCTGATTCGACGCGTCATCGACAAAGGGCAGCGATGGGACTTCTGAGGGAAATAACATAGAGAATACATGGCTCATGGGAAAGGAAACATCTGATTTCGATACATGGACATAGGTACCATACAAGTGTCGAGGACGTGCCCTCCGCCTTTGCGACATCTGCCGGGAAGAAGCACTCGCTTCGCCACGGATACAGCATCTAAAAATTCAAGGCATGAGGCGTAACCTGCAGTTAGCATGTTCAGGCTTGTTCCACGTCAACAGACTCTTCCTTCTTGGAGGGCCCACAACACTGAATGGAAGAGGGACAAGAACTCTGTGTCTGTTCTGATTCCTTAGTTCCCGCCTCCGGTGAGGTTGTCGTACATCTGGGTGTGGCCTCTTGAGAGTGACAGTGTGCACAACACCCCCCGTCAAAATCTTTGTTCCGCGCCCAGCGGATCATCTTGACGCCCTCCCAACCAAACATCAACCCAATTGCGATCGCTGTCGCTGCATCGACCCACCATCCACCTTTCCACACTCGATAGATCAAAGACCCGATGAGCAAGACGACGGAGAGTTGCATGCAGCAGAGCGCGCAAACGGCTTCGCCGTTGAGGACGCTCGAGTCGAGGGCGCGGGCAAGGTAGCGTTTGACGAGGTAGAGGACGAGCGTGACGGCTGTGGCACTCGCGGCGATAAGAATGGCTGGGAGGGCGGTGGAAGGGCGATCGTGTGCTGCGAGTGAAGTAGCACAGGTGGCAACAGCAGCGATAGTGAGGGCGACGAGGAGAGCGCCGATAATGGTTGTTGCGATGCGTTCAGTTCTGCGGAGATGTGCAGAGTACGATGGGTGAGAGATAATAATCGGGTTGGTCGTTAGCATGGAGAAGGGAATCTCAACGAAAGTTTACCGGATAGTTTGTGGGGACGTTTTGTCTATGCTTTCTATTTCGTCGCCCGACCGGCTAATACTGAGGAAGCGCCAGGCGACGAGGAAGTCTGAGATGACCTCGACGGCGGACTGGAGGCCGTAAAAGACGAGAGCGCGCGAGGACGATTCAGCCCCAAAGACGATGGACACGACACCCTCGGCGGCGTTGTAGAACAAACTAAGGATGCTGACGGCGATGGCGTATTGCTGCAGATGGCGGCGGGATGGCATCGTCGATGAGGTGAGATGAGCGACGACAATAAGCAGGAGCAGGAGCGGGCTCAAGTTCTTTGAATCAGATTCACTTCGACGGGAAGCATTAAAACGATTACCCAGGCTGACTTGATGGCCCCATTTGAGTTAAGTTTATCCGCTGTTCTGAAGCATGACGGCGGCGAAGACGTGGAATCCAGCTGCCACGTACAGACTGAAGCCCATGGATCACAAGCACTAGTCACGCAGATGTGATATTGAATTAACATCGTTAGTGCGCTGGATGTGTATACGTACGTGACGGATACTACACTGCTGAAGCGTAAGCGTTCCGTGCCAGTGGGTTCCCAAGCCTTGTGGACAAAACCTGTCTGAGACTCGAAGAAGCAGGTACTTGGAGAGTCTTACCGCTACTGTCCCTCAGTAGGGTGGGATCGGGGCTGAAAGTTACGAAGAGACAAGCACGCCGAGACGCGTACAGAAACCCTTGTCTTTCCTCAGGCTGTACCAGTTCACTGATACTGTCACTATCGGGACCGAGACAGCCGATATGTAGGTGTACAGAATTGCCACTGTTATTGATCGTGTGCTTAGCGTCGACAAAATAGTAACTTACTGATGTTTTCAGGTGGCATTGGAATAATACTTTGTTTACCTGACCCTTTGCTTTCCGATTCGTGGAGAATGAAGGCGAGGTTCCGTATTGCCGCCTTATCGCCATAGCTCCCGAATCTTGAAGTGGAACCTAGATATCTGCCGCTGCCAGCATGAAGTTGCGCCCCGAGGATCAGGTGCAAAAGGACGCAGAGAGTCGCGTGTCTCGTCAAGATGGTACGTTACCGTTTGTGATAATGTCTTTTCCATGAACACCGCGGAGGGATTGAAATGGTATATCTTCATATCATAAAATGAGTTGGTGGCGTTGCGAGGGTCGCTCGTGTGCTGTAGCCATCCAAGATTGATATTGATCTATACAAGGCTGGTGTGGAGTCGCAGGACCTCCGAATATGCCGCGGATCCGGGATGATTGTGTCGACTCCCTTGAAGTGTGCTGATCATTTCCGCCTGCCAACTTCTTGCAAGAGGCGTTTCCCTGGCCGCATTTCCAGAAGGATGTAGATTCAACCGTGCAATTCCGGGAGATGCAGTTTAGTCGCTAGGTACATGGAGATCAAAAATTTAATCAAGTAATACAATTATTTTTAATAATTAGAAGCTGGTGTTCTAGATCCTTGATCAATATTCAATATTAATATTGCTGATATTTGCGATTGACCATCTCGTCTCGAACACAACACCCGAACCACTACTAGTAGTCGTTCATGTTGGCATAGCACTGGTATCATGCAGGACCGACTTGGTCTCAGGCTTTCCGTCTGGTCCGGTGGAGAGGGGTCGCGGTAGAGGTGTCACCGCGGGTTCTTTCACTAACGCATGGCTTGAATCAGCTAGTTGACTTCAGAATATAGGCCGCAACGTTCGCTAGGGATCTATCCAAGATGGCAAATTTCGGGTGAACTGCCTGCAGGGTGGCTTCATGCTTCAAGTTTCAATTGCTAATCGGGATAACCTGTTTACAATTTTCCTCAGCACCTCCGAGTCGCTTGGCACGGCGGTCATGCGCTACATTTCCCCACTCCCCAATCGCCATCACAGGTTCCACATACCTGCGTTTGCAATACTGGTATAGCGATCCTATCCCCCAAGCGAGCTCGCCCATCGTCAAGCTTTTCGAGACAGTCGCTCCACAGCCAAGTCATGGGGGGAATGAAATGAGATCCACAACTGTGGGTCGCATTCTGATACCCTATCTTACCTTTGTGATGCAGACATCAACACGTTACAAACTCTGAACCACAACATTCATTCCCGAGGCCCCGCTGTCACGATCTCTTCAGGAAAGCTATGGTACAGTATTTCAAATGTTTGTTCCATTTTCCTACGTTGTAAACGAGGCTCGGATCCAACCATGGATTGGGAGGTACATCGAAGAAAGCATGGCATCGGTGAGGTTTTGAATGACAGTACTGAACTGTATTGCAATAGACATCGAGACAGCCCAGCATCTCGGCTGGTGTCAACTCAACGTCTTGGCCAAAGTGTAGTTCATCTTGCTTTGTGAACGAGGTCCGCCCCCCCGGTGTCATTGTTGTCGCTGGACTCATTATTGATTAATGATTCATTAGTGCATACGACCCTTCGTCTCGGAAATATCCCGATACCATTGAATGACTAATACAAAGATGACCCTCTCTTATGCGTAACACCAGACTTCGCAGCCGTCTCCATCCACACCCAGCCTTACCAATGGCAGAGGTGCGAGAACATGTGCAACGATAGGTAGATTACGCCCGAACCTAATCCGCCCCTTGACCCACGACTTGAACCGCTCATCCGTCATAAAGTAGTAGTTGGGTTCGTCCCAAAGGCTCCCGCTAAAGGAGACGGCAAAACCAAGCTTGGTCACCACCCTCGATGTAAAGTCGGCGAGGTTGATGTCCTGTGGCACACGGAACATCCAGATATCGTCCGTCGAGGAGACAAACACCTTGATGATGATCTGCCCTTGCTTGGGAGTCCATTTAGAGGTCGGGTCGTGCGCATTTGAGACGCGTTCGTGGGATCCGAGTTTGATCGTGGATTTGGGTCTAGTCTTTGGTTTGCGAAGGAAAAGGTCAAGGGAGGCACACCCGTCGGCAACTGCGTGAACGAGGCTCATGAAGGGTATCGACTGGTTCACAAAAGATCGCTGATGGCTGCGTTTGGGGTGTTTATGGAGGGGTAGTTTCGACTCGAAAATGTCGCCGATGCCTGAATTCGGGCTATCGCTCAGCCCAGGGGAACAGTCCACTTCTTCGATCATTGATAACAGTAGGTCAGAATGAGGCGACTCGTCGATCTCTTTCTTCAAAAGAGGTTCTTTCTCGTCGTCCGATGTGCACGGGGAGTTTAGCATGGGTTCGGACGCTGAACGCAGGTATGCCAAATCGGTGATACCATCCTCCGCGTGATCGCTCCAATTGGTCGACCCAAAACGTCGGGATACATGGAAAGTGAGTGCGCCATGACCATGGCGCTTGGCTAGAGATGCGTCGGGGACGACCCCCTGTGGACTCGTGCGTGCGAGGATACGACCGTAACGGCGAGAGGACATCCTCGTCGGTGTCCTAAGGTCCCGGATACGAGGAGAAAGAAACAATTGGTTTTGCGCAGTATCCGAGAAAGGCCCAGGGTCAGGCTTCCTAACAGTGGCCTTGCGTTCGAGCTTGATTCGAGGGATTATCGGCATCGAAAGCAAGAGAGGATGCGCGTCCTGATCGGCAGAGTCCATGCTATATAACGAGTCATCCTCGCCTTTGTAATCACTCGGTTCGGTGTGCCCGGAGGTATCGCAAGAATCCTCACTAGTGGTTGGCGGAGTCTTCTGGAGATACTCGCCATCCACATCGCAGCACGAACGAGCAACAGGGGTGCCCACGATAGTGGTACTTTGACTGGGATGAATGGTTGCACAGATATCATCGTCACCGGAGAGGTTAGCGATATCGCCCACAGTACGCGCAGATGCAAAGTCCGTGAACCAAGATTCCCTCATGTAGTTTGTCGAGGATATCAGCTGTGGCTCTGAGACATTCCTTGAACGCCGACACGCCTCCCCTCTGGAGGAGGGTGATCCGTGACTGTAACACGTGAACAGGACTCGTCCACGATCACGGTTTCTCAGCGCGTATGGCGTCTTGGCGAATCAATTAGAATGCAAGGGGTTATTGAGACGACGAGACGCACAATCGACAGCTTGGCATTCCTTGTCTTGAAGATTGGATATCGGGAGAAGTCGAAAGTATCATTAAAGAGTGGGTCGTCGAAATGAGCGTCGGGAGGTAGTATGGGCATGATCAATGAAATGGATAGAGCACGGACTTGGGCCTGATGATGATTCCTGACTAGTATATAGCCTGTCTCGCAGTAATACTGTCAGCCTCACTGGGCGGCTGACAACACTGTGATGAGTATCATGAACACAGTTGGCTTCTCCGGCAGTTGCGTGAATTTGAGGAATTCAATCTGGTGATTGCCAACGTCGTTAAATTCGCCCTCATAATCTTCAACGAGCAAGAGTTCTCAAACGGCACTGGGTAGGGTCTGGTTGATGTTCGTAGAGAGTATTACTGTCATCCGGGTGGGTGGGGGTGAATAAGAATGAGAGTAAAGGTAGGGTAGAAAATGACAATACCGCGCGTACCTCCAACCGTGCGACCCTCTGGCGCCACGACCAAATCCAGCGACTGACCGTCAAATCCGCTTGTCACACTTGCTAATAAAACCATCGTTTATCTATACTTTGTTGTTTTGTGCATCCTCTGGTGGGACGGGAGTAAGGTCAAAAAGAACAGAAGAACAGTAACGGGTCGTAGTTCTTCACTCCAGTGCTGCCTTGGGTGATCCAAGCATTTAATAATTGTAGTGACATTCGCCGTACGATACGAACTTCCTGACTCGGGTCTCGACCGTTCGAGGTCGTTTGTGATGTACAATCACCCTATGTCTATCGTTTCTGCTTGTGTTGTAGCACCAGCTGTGGACCTAGCCTTATACCGTATAGGTTCAAGTGACAGCTCGTCCCCGAACGATATCATCTGCTTATCACACTGACTCAGGTTGAAAAGAATCCGAGAAGCTAGGAGGCTGTGAAATTCCACCTGAGCACTGTTACAGAACAAAACAAGGTGAGAGACCGCAGTAGTCTAAGACATGAAAAGGAATACGAACGTACGTAGTGCAGGAATATATGTAACCTGTTGGAGGAAGCATACTCAATTATGGCCAAGCAAACAGGGGCTGTACACACTCACCGGTGCAGCAATGTCCACGGCCATGTTAGCCGCGGACAACGCTAGTAGTTAATATGTTCCCAATCAAAAATGTTTCTCCGTGATGTAGAGAGATCGCTTACCGATTATGCACCACATATACACAATGCCATCCCAATACAAGGTATTCAACATTCTACTGCGGATGTTGTGGTATGTCAGGAACTTCCTCCAGGAACTCACACTTTGAAGGACTGGAGGATGGTGAGGTCTAATGTAGCAGAGAGCCATAACAGGAACATACTGATCTCGTACACCATCAGAAAAGTATATTGAAATGTGGCATCTCTCAACGATCCGTGAGTGCACGCAGATGGATAGAATTCTGTTCCGAAATGCTTTAGTGGCTTGTCATGTGAGTTGACTGGACTGACGATAGAATGAGGTGGAGTCCCCAGGTAAAGAGAAGG
>JBBPQE010000308.1:0-27734 GCA_038092335.1 Boletus vinaceobasis | reverse complement strand
GTTAGACGATTAGCGAGCACGTGACATCGGGCCGGTCCGGACTCCTGCTGCTAAAGCTTATAGCAAGTTGGCGTCAACGGCCCGCCTCCAGACTGCTCCGCCTCCAGCAAGAATGCGGTTCTGCCTCGAAAAGCATGTTGGTACTTGGACGCGCGCGCGTAAGCCGTCCCCACTCCGTGTTTACAGATCCCTTGGCTCGCCCACTGGGACCCCTACGTCGCGTTCTCGACTCATGACCACTATGACCGCTAGTCGCCATGGTCGTAGCGTACTACCGCTAGTACATTCTGCGATCAACCTTGCTCTCCCTTCCGGCCCTTTCGATGACCCCGCAAGAACCCATCGTGCGTCGTGCAACGCTGGCTTAATCCCGCACGAGGAGGAAGAACAGCTCCTCCCAATGTTCCTGCATTCGACCGCTTTCTCGAGCCCCGTTGGTTTCTTAAGGCCCAACGTCGCGCAAGAAATTCTTAAAAACCACCAAGAAAGCGGGAAAAAATCGATCTGGAACGTGCTTCGCAGACTAGACGATTCCCCTCGGGCGATCTGCTTTGCGGACCACGTCGCTGACGTTGAGACCAGGACGCACGCCATGCGTGTCGTCTTGGAAAAGTGGAAAACTCAAGGTCTCTTCCCGGATATTTTAAAAGGCACGGGTGTCTATTTTTGTCCGTTCCAATGAATTCAGACGAGTATATTAGGCTGGAGCAACGAGACATACCCCGTGTATACCCCTCGACGCGAATGTCGTGAATCTACGCCGAAACTCGCATTCGGGATCGAGCGTGCTGCGCTCCCTCTATTTGGATTTGCCAACTTTGGTTGCCTCCTCACGGGTGAGCTTCTTTGTTGCCGCTTGTCAATGCTTTTCATCCACGCAAAAACACAGCCTTTTATGATTGTCCCGCAACAAGAAAACTGATGCTCTGGGTCCCTCGCCGGTCACTATCGAAGAGCACGTGGGTCGGCTCGACCGTACCCTGTTTGTGATCTGATGTTCTTTGAACCTAGATGGCCTGGCCGGTACGACTGCACCGTCGGAGGGGGGATGGGAGTCGGGGAGACGCCCAACGAGACCATCATCCGAGAATGCACAGAAGAGGCGTCTCTTCCATCCGATTTCGTCAGGAAACACGCGCGCTCTACAGGAATGCTCAACTTCATGAACCGGTCACCCGCGAAATGGATTTTACCCGGGATTTACTACCTCTACGAGCTCCGTCTCCCCAACGATGGCACCCTTGCACCGCGCACGAACGTCGAGGACGGCGAAGTCGATGCGTTCCAGTTGATGGACGTTGAGCAGGTCATGCAGCGCTTGCTCCAGGGACAGTTCAAGCCAAGCTCTGCGATGGCGTTGGTTGATTTCTGTATACGGCGAGGAATCATCACGCCTGAATCTGACCCCGGGTATCTTGATGTCTGCATGGCTATGAGGCGACCCGTTGTTTTACCTACACCCTGAAGACATCTCCTTATCTCTGAATACCAATTGTTGGTCTCATCGATTCATGCATCAAACTTTGATTGAGATGGCACGATTCTTCGTCATCAAGCTTGAGGCTAAGCACATGGCATAACCGGGTGCCCAAGTCCACCTCTCGTTGCTTCGAACGGGCCTCAAACGTCCGAGTGATCGTAATTACCACTCGGTATGACTTGAAATGCTGCGTGACTTCATTACACCACGCCCGGCTTTCCATACGCGGGTTTGGCCGGACGAATCCCGAGAACAAAGAATGATAGGTGATATAGTTCTGAAGGTCTGGTCATCCCAAAGATGGTATACTATACCGACGTTGATAGGATGTCGTCCATGTGATACCAGTTGATAACAAGATCCCAATGTCTATTGAGCATCTCGCCATGCCTGCTCGACCCACAGACATCAATAGAATCGCGCGTTAGAAGCTGAGCGCTGAGCGATAAGAAGCAAAAAAGGAACAAGAATGGAAGGGAACCTGACTACTCACGCCGTTTTACGTGGTGGCAAGGAACTATCCCAAAGGAAGCCGTCCGTCCCCGGTGAGCGAACTCATCGCACCGGAAGCACGACCGACGAACGAGTTGCATGCGTCACCCGTAAGCACGCACGCGGACGTCACGAGGTCCGTGATGGATTCGAAGATGCGCGTCGGGTGGGTATCTGATCCGTTGGCCGAAATATGGTGTCGTTCGGTATCGTGCCCACTCGGGTCAAAAGGTTGCTGACGTGCAGATCTGCAGCGGAAGCACCTTGGGCCAAGCCCTCCTTCTCCCGGTAACATCCATCCATCGTCACAGAGATTCTGATGAACTTTTGGGAAACGGTCATCCCCCGAGTATGATAAACCCTTGGCAGACAGCCTTGCCAAGAAAAAACGGACGTTGGAAGCCTCGTGCTGCAGGATAGCATGTGGAACGAACGAACGAACGGAAGGAGACCAGTGTGATTACGACGGGGATCCTTGAGGAAACGTCGCTGGCATGCTTGGCTGGGCTTTGCGGCTACGGTATCTAGAACACGAAACGCGTGTGTACTTGCTTCCTCTTCTCTTGTCATACGAAGCCACGTTCCCGTTCGGAGCGTGTACTTCATTGAATGCAAGGCTGGTTGGCCCACCGTCAAAAGTGGCCATTGTGACCCGGAAATAAAACAAGTATCTTGGTAGCTCGAGTATGGCCTGAACTGGTCAGGGCGTTGGGAAGAGTCTCGGTGCAACATTCTTGAGCCATAATCTCAAGCGCCCACGTGGCTGTAACCATCGTGGGATGCTTTTGACATCACCTCGGTGAATCTCGTCGGCGCTAACAAAGAAGTGATGGATAGCGCAGAGTTCCACGCCGCGGTAGGTACACGTCCACCACATCGACACTCGACGCCCTTGACGAAGCGGACCCGTTGATCACAGGTCTACCATGTCGTGCGACAGTACGCTTTCCTAGACGCTGTACTGGATTTCAAGAACCTCACCTTTGTCGGTACAGGATTCCTCCACAGAAAGTAACGAGCTATAGTACGTAGAGACACTCCAGATTCAGAATTTCCACCGACGCAAATCCGCCATCTGTACAGGCCACATTGCCAAATTGATTGGCATGCCTCGACATTCTCGACATGTCGGCCAAGGTTTGCCGTCATACCATCACTCGGTTCAAACGTTGACCACGTATATTGATAGCCTTGAAATTCCTATCTCCGGTCGTGACACCGCCCGTACCTTGGCACAGAGTGATCTCAGCAGCCGGAACGATTTCTTCACGTGGCCCAGGAACGACTGGCGCACAACGCCAACGTGACGCGCTCGAGGGAGAGGGCATCGAAGTCACTGACGGTCGAACGGGCGATCTCCGAGTCAACTTGGCGACGTGGGGATGGTTTCCTGCCCCTGGTACGATAGATATCGGGGACCATGGGACGGCCGCGGTACAAGATGACGGTGGCAGCGAATGACTATTGATAACCTATGTTTCTTGGGTGGACGTTCTGTGAAGGCTCCTTTTCGTGTGTCATTCGAACCAAGTTAGTCGTGGTCATGTGTCAAGTCTACCAACATGTCCCTCTCATGCCAGCGATCGAAATAACTGTACGATGCGTTCCTGCCAATCATTTGTCTCCGCTTCAAGATACGATGAACGATATCTATTGATATCCTTCTAAGAATATTTGGGTATGAGAACGTGAACCGTGTCCCTGCCTCAAGTACAGGCCATCCTCACTCACGCACCATCTCCTTACCCACCATTACCGCACGCTAACATGCCTTGGACCCCAGTTCGCCTGAACTCTGGTACGTGGATCATCATCTTCCAGACCCCATATGGCCTCAGTGTCACTCAACCTCGGTCATGCAGGGCATTCTATGCCTACCATCGCATTTGGAACATGGAAAATGGGTAATGGTCAGAGTCCCATTGATCAGGTGGTACAAGCATTGGAGAATGGATTCAAGCATGTTGGTGAGGTTTGGACCTTCCAGGAGCTAGAGCCACCTTGGCGGACGATTGAATGCTTATCGTATGACCAGATACTGCACAAGCCTACGGAAACGAAACAGAGGCTGGCACTGCCCTGCGAGAGACTCGTCTTTCTCGCCGGGACATCTTCGTCACTACCAAATACTCTGGTACCAACGGCTTGGACATTGACACATCGATTCACAACAGTGTCGCCAACGTAAGCTCTCGCGAAGAGTCCGATCATGGATGGCTGTTTCTGACGAGTCCTTATCTCTAGCTCGGGATAGAATATGTCGACTTGTATCTTATTCATGCGCCGCGTCTGGCCGTTCCCGATATCCCCACAGCTTGGGCCAAGATGGAAAAGGTCAAGGAGGCTGGTCTGGCAAGGTGCGGCTTTTCGGTATTCCCCGGTATTCCTTGTTGCACAGAAATTTGCAAAACACCAGGAGCATTGGTGTCAGCAACTTCGATAAGAAGGATCTCGAGATACTGCTCGCTTCCGCTAACATCAAGCCGGCCGTGAACCAGGTTCGTAATACAAGATATTGTCAACCCGTTGGAACAAAACAACCATGTGCTACATAGATCCTCTTACACCCCTATGTGTACCGCCGCCAACTCCCTATCTTGGAATACGCAACTAAGCACGGCATTGTGATTGAAGCTTACAGCCCTTTGATGTTCGTTCCCACCCTCGTGACAGCTCGAAACCCCCGTCTAATCTTCACCGCACAGCCCAATTACCCATCAACCCGGAGGTCCATTGGATGCGCCATTGAATAAAATCGCCTCAAGGCTCGGAGCTACGACGGATCAGGTGCTCTTGGCATGGACAAAAGCAAAGGGTGCCGTAGTTGTCACGTACGTGACCATCAGTCAGTCGCTCAGAAATCTTTGACTTATTTTTGCATGCCCGCCGGATCAGCACGAGCTCCAAACAGACGCGTTTGCAAGGATACTTGGCGGCAGGCAACATTAGTACGCGCCCGCATCCGACTCACCAGTTTTTTTTCTCACTCATGGTGCCATAATGCACTTGCTAGAATTAACACAGGAAGACATCAAGGCGATCGATGCAGCAGGCGCGATTGGCGAGATGCCTGAATGAGTTGGAAAGTTGGCGATTGGTGGATTAGTCGGGGCTGTGGTGTTTGTGACCTGCAATGTCTAGTTTTTTTACTAGGTGTATCTAGGACACTGGACCATCGAACGATCTGTACTGACCTGTGCCGCGACTCGTGGACACTTGAGCGTGGCAGTACCGGTGTCAGTGGAGCAGTGCGCCACCGCAGTTTCAACCACGCTTCGACTTTGACCACCACCGCGACACTGATCAGCGTAACCACGGATACCATGGTTCCAGTCTCAACACAACCTCTCCCGAGCACGATGAATGCGTACAGCGTTGAGTTGTGCAATGGAGAGAAATCTTCCAACCAGTGCCATGTTCATCTGGGTTCGGATCGGCAGTGTTCTTGCCACGCCGAGGACTCCAACCCTGCACGTCACCGCGCATGCCACCAGGCGAGACTTCAGAGATTGCTACTTCCGATTGCGCTCTTGCTTCTTGCGGTCGGGGCTACGCTGGTCATCTCATGTGTATCCGATATCAACCTGTTTGACTTGATCAACCTAGGAGCTGATGTGAGCGGGAGCCCATTGGGCAAGAGGCAATCCACTTCCAGCGGAGGCTCGAGCTTCACCGACAACAAGCGTGAGTTGATCTCCAGGTACACCATCATTGTTGTGACGGAAACTGAATGGTTGTAACTTGTCGGGCGCAATAGTGTATCTCATTGTCGTCTTCGTTGGGCTGTTCGTTGTGCTTATCGCGGGTATCATGCTCAGTTATTGGTGCTGCAAAGGTGAGATAACATCTTGGCAGGATGTGAGCCGTTCTGACTTGGATGATTTCCCAAATGCAGGCTCGTTTGAGAACCCGCTCTGCTGCCCGTGTTACCTGTGCGCGTGCTGTGGAGGGCTTGGTAAGCCTATGATTCCAGCTGGATGGCTGAGTCACTCACGAGGTATTGTCAGCATGCCTGGAGTGCATTGGATGCGGATTGTGTGCGGCTGGACTGGAGGCTGCTTGATGCAGTCAAGTGGCGAATTGGTTATGGTACGCGGGGTAACATTGCCGCGTTTTCTAGGACATTATCGATTCTTCTCGGACAAATTCCCTGATAGTATTTTCTGGCCTGGATAATCACGCCAGTATTGATATCTTATCCAAGTTGGGTGTAGCTCATGGTGGTGGACGGTCGATAATGAACACGTGCTGTGTGTTCAAATCCGTTAGTGAGCTGTCCAGTTGGAGTGTATGGATGAGTGGTTATATTACGACCAGCCCTTCTCTGATGTCAAGTGCATCAGTCCATCCGAGAATCCCCGTGGGTGAGACACGGTGGACGCGAATTGGAATCGTTGACAAGCGCCACATTTCTGGGATTACCCTTAGTGGAAGCGAGGTGCGCGTATTTTTTGCTTTGTTCGGATTGGCTCGTGCACACCCGTCTTGCTAATATCGTTCGTGTTCGCCACGATGATCTGCGTGCGGGGTGGGTGTGTGGCGGGTGAACCGGTTCGATTTCCCTATTGAGCACCCCGCGAAGAGTTATGTAAAAGGTGGCTAGAACCAGCCGAGCCGACCGCTTCTCGCAATGTCTTGGCATCCGCTCTTGTCCCGGTCGCCTTCTCTCTTACGGGAATTCGGACGACCTCATCGAGATCTCTACCGACACTGCCCGGCTGTTCAGCGAACCCACAGCATACATACTTACCCGTTCCCGCCCATCTTTTTTGAGCCTCATTAGCCGTTCCGGGTACGACCCTTTGGGCTCTGAAGTATGTCGTAAGCAATAAGTACGAACTGAGGGCAGTGAACCCGCTCAGTCATTGAAAAACGGAGGCTCGTCATCCAGTATGTTCACCAATTTCCCCCCTCCTTTCTCTCTTCTTTAGACGTCTTCACCATGGTCTACGTCCCATCATCGCCCTATCATGACAGAGCTGGTGACATTGCCTTGAAGCGTCGCCAGCCTGACCTATCTCGGCACCTGTCGGCGGAAGCTCGAGCTAGACTTCCAAACCCCATCAAGGCTATCTGGAAAGTCGCCCAGGTCAAGCCCGGAACGATCAACATGGGCAATGGTATGCCCTCCGACACCGCTGACTGGCACGCGTTCTTACCTACCTTTATTTCGCTCTAGGTGACCCGCACCACACTCTGTACCCGGTCTCCGAGATGAACTTCATAGTTCCCTCTGTCCACGAGCAGGACCCAGTCCAGTCTTGGAGAGCAGGTACGGGGGCGCAACAGGTCATCTCGTCCCACAAGGATGAGCCTTGCGCGTTGAGCCTCAGAACTGCCATGGCCTATGGCGCCGGTGCAGGATTGAAGCACGTACGAGACGCCCTTGCGGAACTCAATGATCGTATCCATGCACCGCCGAACCACACTGTGTCCCTCAGTCTCGGGAACGCGGATGCGCTTACCAAGTGTTTCCGGCTATTGGGTGACCCCGGTGACTCCTTCCTGTGCGAGGAATTCACCTTCTCCGCCATGACCAATGCAGCCCTTCCTCTCGGCATTGACTGGGTACCGATTAGAATGGACAAGGATGGTCTCATACCGTCGGATATGGAACGACTCCTCGCTAACTGGGACGAAGCCTCGCAAGGGAAACGTCCTCACGTTCTTTACACGATCCCGTGCGTCATTTCACGTTACCAAGCCGTTATTTAAACTCAAGTTTTCATTCGATAGCTGCTCTCAAAACCCGACCGGAAGCACACTCTCCCTCGAGAGGCGGCGGCAGATTTATCAAATTGCACGTGATTGGGACGTCATCATTCTTGAGGACGACCCATACTTTTTCCTGCAATATGATCTTGATATCCGGCAAACAACCGTTGAGCAATATGGCTTCACCCGCGCCATGGCCGAGGTCCTCCCGCGCTCTTTCCTTTCTATGGACTACGATGGACGCGTCATGCGCCTAGACAGGTGAGTTCCGCTGCATCGAATCGTGACCGTCTGAATCTGACTGTTGCTGTGCACAGTTTCAGCAAAATCCTTGCACCAGGAATGCGGCTGGGCTGGGTTACGAGCAACGAGTTCTTTGCAGAAAAACTAGACATGCTCACAGACTCTTCCTCGCAACACCCACACGGTCTCGGCCAGGCCTTCATTGCAGAGCTCCTCGGAGGCCAAGGCTGGGGTATGGACGGATTCATGAAATGGGTGTCATCTCTTTGCCGCGAGTACGAGCGTCGACGCAACCTCTTCATGGACGTATTCGAACGCGAAGTCGCTGGCTCCAGCTTTGCGTCGGCGGAAACCCCACAATCCGGCATGTTTGTATGGATCAAGATCAATCTCGATCGTCATCCTCGCTACAGGATGCTTGAAGATACCAAGGTTCTTGGAATGCCCGTGTCAAATACCGCGGAGTTAATGGATGAGCTGTTTCGTAAACTGATTGACTGTGGCTTGGTGATGATGCCCGCGTCTACCTTTGCGATCGTGGACCGCTCAGGGCGTGTACACTCTGACAGTCATATTGCTGACGTACGTCTTCTGCTTTTCGCATTCGTTGTTTCCAAGGCTAACGATGGATGGTTTAGCGCGTCAACTACTTCCGTGCTACGTTTGTTGGGACAGACGAAACGATTGAGAATGGCTTGACCATCTTTGGTCGTTGTATCGACGAATTCTTTTGCGATTGACGGACTCCCGCATTCTCGGTTTGGAGACGGTATCACATGTTGAGATTTCCATCCCTGTTATTTGGCACGAGGGTGCTCGCACTAATATTTGCATTGACCTGCGCTATATATGCTCGTACTTATTATGTATTCACTGGAACCTAGTTGTTGATTTATCGATTACCCATCGTTGTTGCAGTACTTTTTTAAAAAATAATATGCAATCGTACTGGTGCACCTCATGGCAACGCATGGAAAGAGCATCCGATGTTGGAGCACGAAGTGATCAACGGTGTGAACGAACGACCGGCCAAGGTCGGGCGTCGTTTGTGTCTTATCACTCCCGGGCCAACTTCGAAAAGCCACACGGAACTGGCATTGGCGTTTCAACCATCATCGGAGACGTCCACGTTCTAAAGAACGCACGCAAGCACGTCAAAGGCGGGTGTCCGCTTCAACTCCCTAGCTACACCTCGGACATAACATGATGGACCGCCCGATGTCCACCTGTGACAGACTGACCAGTTGCGGATGGGAGGCACTTGGGGCGCGAAGCCTCAGTGACGTGGGGAGCGGTAGACGGGGATCGATGCAGATGTCGGTTCGCTTTCATGAAACCAATGTGCGGCTATTTCAACTGTGTGAAAACGACCGTCATGTTATTTGGCTTGTGACTGCTCACAGTTGGAACTTGAGAGAGATGATCGCTCTGTTATCAGATGACTAGATCGCTAGCTCATACGCTTACCAGTCACGGCGCGGAAACTTGAATTCTATGCATGCGAGGTTGAGGTTGAGGTGAGATGAGGCACAACCTCCAGCTTCGGTTAAGGACGGGAGGTACACCTCACCTCGCGGCAGCACCAAGTTACAACGCCCCAACGTTTTCTAATTTCGTGGGAGGGAAGTCCAGATTTGAAAAACCTGGCCAAGATTTTGGGAGTGTAGGGTATCTGGGTAGCGGCTCGGGAGGACCTGATCGTCTCGACGTGTTGCACGTGG
Source organism: Boletus vinaceobasis (assembly GCA_038092335.1). Classification (NCBI taxonomy): domain Eukaryota; kingdom Fungi; phylum Basidiomycota; class Agaricomycetes; order Boletales; family Boletaceae; genus Boletus; species Boletus vinaceobasis. The sequence continues at coordinate 18,083 of JBBPQE010000308.1, read as the reverse complement.
TTTGCATCAATGAAACGCGTTGTCTGGTACCCCCTTCCCAACCCTTCCAGGCTATTGCTTTACACGCGTGTTGATCCTCATCGATAAAATGACAACACACATTCATGAAGTCCTGAAGGTTGTTTTTACAGGAAAACTTCAAATGAATCTTTATTGTGGTCGGCTCATCTTCACATGTCATTGGACACAACCACCGAGACGCGACATCGAGCGATCGTCTTTTGCAGCCGCATCGGCGCATCATTCGACATATCGAATACGGTCGTGGGTCAGTCACATGCAACTATAATATCCCTCTTTATGAATCGCACGTTTGCCTCATTTCGGACTTTTGACGCGTCTCCGTTGTCAGGTTTGAGGCTTCGGCGGAGACACGTCTTGTTTTGTGGACCCAGGGCGTTGGTGGCTTTGTGAGGTGGTTGGCCGACGCATGCTGCCATTGCTTCTCAGGGAACGCCACAAAGTGGACAGGGGATCTTTACCCCTTTGGGCTACTTATCGCGAGGCGCTCGCAGTAAGCAGGCACGCTACGCATAGATAGGCACTGACTGCACTACAGGATCGCCCCGGGAGCCCGCACCGTCGTCTTTTTCACGATGAGTCTGACATGCTGGTGTTGGTCTAGTGCGCATACGGTGGCAACCTCTGCACCAAGGTATCGTGTCAAGTTATATCCATTTGCTTTATCTTGAAGCTGGTGTATATATGCTCGACTTTCTACTCATGACATGGTCGGTGGGTTCTGCTGTATCGCCGGTGGACACCCTTTTTTTTTTTTTTTTTTTTTTCACTCACACGGAGGACGTTTCTTCAATATAGCCCACTGTGTGTCATGTACGCCGCTGGTATCGGGGTCGGTGCGCGCCTTGTGCGACGAGTCCTGTCCGTCCTGACTCGGAAGCTTTGAAGAAGGACGCATGCAGGAACAACTTTGCACAACACGTTCGCCGCACGCGAGTCGAAACGACGGGCACCTGATCGTACCTGTTCTGATCCGAAAGACCGTGTCTGTGTCTGTCACGGTACTACTAGTCGCCGTATGCAATGCCATCGCAATGCTCAATACCGCAACGCAGATCCTCGCCGGTGACATCGTGAGGAAGGTACAGTACAGATGTGCACAAAGTACGTATGGCGATTTGAAACGCGGCGCGGACGTTGTTGGTCTTTGTCAGTCGGCCTACTCGGAGATGCGGCGGTATCTCTTTCGCCCGGTGCACCGGTTACCGCAGGCATGTTTCTTGGCGCCGGCAGTGCCCTGCGGTCCTTGGAGTGTACCGCAATCGCTCTTTGCAGTAGGTACAGTGTCCAGGAACGCGTTGATATCAACCGCATTGAGGGGACTCGACTTCGTGGCATCGAGCGTCGGCCACGGGAAAGATGAACCTTTGAAGCCCCCCCCCCAGCCGGTAAAGCGTTTCAAGGACCTCACGACAGATAGCATCAACGTCACGCCGCAATCATACATTATATTTCAAGCACCCATGCATCATTACACCACGACATACGATCTCCTCTTCGCTCTTCCCGATAAAACCGGGTCTGTTCACCCCATCGTCAAGGCACGATGACGGAACGGAGGTGCGACGAGCGCGTCAATATCTCTTTCAGTGCGCCGATGACCGCAGGCATGTCCTTGATATCGACCGTGTTGACTGCCCGTGGTCCTTGGAATGCACCGCTGTCGATCTTGGCAGCGAGCACGTCCAGGAATGCCTTGATCTCGGCCGAGCCGAGGAGGCTCGACTTCATACCCTTGAGCGTCAACGCCTTGGTGTAAAACGCACGCAAGTTGATCGGGAACAAGCCGTCCTTGGCGTGTACGGCCATCACGACCACACGGCCGGCACCACTGGGCGTCATGGTGAAGACCGCGTCGTTGAAAGGGTGTTCGTACCCTGCACAGTCGAGCAGGACGTCGATCTTGTTTTGAAGACCTTCTTTTGCAATGGCATCGCGGATAGCCGTGTTGGACGTGAGCTCGATAGGCGTCAGGTAGGGTGGTGGCGTCACGTTCGCGAGGGAGGTATAGGTACCGAATATGCGAGCGCCTCGGTCTTTGCAAAGCTGTGCTGCAGCGGAGCCGATACCACCGCGAGCACCTGTCGATGGCGCGAATGTCGAGTGTATGCGTTATCACTTTGAGATATGCGGGAGAGAACGACAACGTACCGATGATGATGACATTCTCTCCCTTTTTGATGTTGGCGAGCGTGTCAACCGTGATCCACGCACAGAGCCAGGGGAGGGTCATACTCGCAGCCTCGACGTGAGTCAGTGTCTCGGGCTTGCGACTCAGCGCGGCCACCGGGACCTTGACAAACCTAAATCGAACGACAAAGGGCGTGTCAGAAAACGCTGTGCGCAGGGAAGAACGCCTGGCAACGAAAAAGGGAGTTGGGATCCTCACTCTGCAAACGTTCCGTCAAAGGTGAACCCGCGCTCGCTGCCTGTACCCCATACGTGCGCGCCGATCCACGTGTTGGCGGGTGCACCTGTATCGTCCAGTGCTTCCACGACCTCTCCGGAAAAATCGCGACCTGGAGTGCGTGGCGTCGTCACAAAGGGCAAAATACCCAAGACAGCGGCTGCGTCGGACTTGTTGCACGCACGCCGGGGGCCAAGGGGAAACCCAACATCGAATAGAGAAGAATGTCAGCGTGCGTCAGTGTTGAAAAAAAAAGGGACGATGATGGTGGTGGTGACGGGTGCCCCAAGAGGTTGGAACGGGGAAGTGGAAATGGGGGACAAGATACTGGGAGATGGCTCACCCCGTTGATCCCCGCGGCTTTCACGCGGACGAGTGCCTCGCCTGGAGCGAGCAAAGGCTTTGCGATAGTGCGGAGGGCGAGCTCGTCGAACGAACCAGCCTTTTCGAATCTAAGTGCCTGCATTGTCGAGTAATGATGACGGCAATGATATCTGTACAAAGCCAACAATCGAAAATGTCAGGGGGGGAGTTAAGACGCGAGATGGGTGTGACAAGGCGCAAGAGAACGAAAGAGGCGAGTGGAGGACATACGGGGCTAGGTTGCTGATAAAGATGCGCGCCGGGGAATGTAATCTCAAAGACAAGTTGACAAAACGAGAGGGTGCTACAGATTGGGATCGTGAGACGGCTTGAAGGAACATCCAGGTTTTCTGTCTTTCTCTCGTCCGCACTGTCCGCTTTTGAAAAGTGATCGTTCGGTCCCTCGCCACCGGTCGCGATCTAGTGCGCTCTCGAAACCTGGCGCGTACTAGAAAGAGTGCAGGCTACCGCGCACGTCCGTAAAAGGACACCGTGAAGGCTTCAACTCAACCTGCTCGGCACACCGTCACTCTGTTACAACACCACGCTTTGATTGTTTTTCCTTCCCCACTGAGGTCCTGAGAATACAGGATAACATATACGCGCTTGACTAAATTTGCAGATCTTCGTCCAGTGGTCCCTTGACGGGATTGTCTTTTTCGACATGGTCAGTTGCTCCCTAGTGCGCGTATCGATCACAGATATCATCAATCTCAAGCACAGGGTAGGCGCGAGCCGAAGTTGCAATGTATTGCCAAGACGCGTCATCCGACTTTACCGGCAAGAGTCGTGGACATTGGGCGCCGAACCAGCTCAGTAAGACGTCTTATCGTCAACGTCGGAACAAAGCTGTCCTCGCGGCTACTCAATATATTTCGACTAGTGGTCTAGCGATGCTGACAGTTTCGTCATCATTAAGGACCCAAAAGCCATGTTAACTTGCTGTGGATTGGCTTGAACTCAAACAGCCACACGCACACACCGTTGTTCATTTGCTCGAATAATCCAAATAAAAAGATCCAACGGAAGCCATGTGCATCATTTGGATGGCCGAACTGCTGGAACTTCGCGATCCTTTTACGCCCGACTCCAACTGGTAAGGCGTAGATATGGCTCATGGGTTTCCCCGTGAAACCAGTGCAGGTATTCCCTCTTTTCTTTAGCGGAATTTTCAGCGAGGCAGGACTTGTGCCATGCTTGAACGGCAGTGGCCGATCCTAATCACAAGCAAGGCATAAAAGCTGGCGAATCCCATTTGGTCCGATACCGATATTATCACCAAAGATAGCCTTTGCTAGCGCCAGTGCTGAAAATCCCGTTAGGCCCGGGAATGGGCCGAGAAGACACGTACCACGACCAGGGCTTATCAACCATCGAAGGAAAAGAAGAATTGTTGATCACCCTTGTGTGAAGCGACAAGCGAGCAAGCCGAACAACGAAAGAACAAGGCCTCGACTAAAACAAAGCCCGAGCCGAACATACTCGCCGCAAACGAATTGTCCAACAAGTGATCTGGGGTGTCCCACAGAATTCTTCATAGATGCGACCTTACCGCAACGGTAAACTATGTAACTGCAGCTTCGTTCGGAATTTGTTCAGTAAGCCTAGGCCGAAAAAAGAGACGGTGTACTGTACTGGTGATCGCCTGCATTGTAGGCACTGGTATGTACGCTGGGACGTTGATGGCGGACATCATTTGCAAAAAAGAGAAGTGTCAGCTTGTACTGCCATGGCTGAGAAGCAAGCTGAACAATCGGTAGCTCGTCTTACAAAGTTGATGTGGCGGTGAGTCTGTTTGCTCTGCGTCGTTGTCCATGACGGTTGCGGGGAACCGGACAGGATTCGTGGAAAGGACCGAGGAAGGCTGAGAAGAGTTGATACGGTTTGGGGTCATAACCGAGTCGAGTGAGTGGGCAAATTGCAATTACCAATCTTTTCACCCTCCGATCAACGGCGGGTGGCACGGTCCGATACGGTTATTGACATCGATAGCGGCGTGCTTCTTCTCAATGTGTAGGTAAATGACCTTCGGAGCGAAAGAAGAGCGATGTTTCTTACCCTGGTGCGAGTAACCATAGGCAATACCACACCGGCCTGGTACACAGCCTAGGATGATGATCGTCACCTCCATTCTGTGGTGGATGGTGACTCCACCCTTCAAAGGGGCCCGGATCTGCCAAACAGCGTCGTGCCAAGATAGTACCACATAGCCGAGCTAAAAGCTCAAACCAACCCTCGATTTCCTTTCTTGTCCAGCCTAGCATGTGGTACATGTTAGGGTCATCAAGTGGTATGTAACAATTAATTGCACAGACCGTACACGACAAAAGTTAGATACGTACGACCTACCGCCGCGGGGGTATTCAAGTAACTTGTGTGCAGGGACTGATCTGCGATGTTCTGCGGCCATGGTGAGTATCTCAGCAGCAGCCGGGAGGCAGTGTGGGCCCACATACTACGATCCATGATTCGGCAAGTAAACCTGTGCGGGAGCACGCAACGTGCGTCTTACCACTTTGGCTCGAGGTTGAACTTCGCCGCGCGTCCATCAAGCTTGCGAAGCTGACGGATGATCAGTAATCCCCTCAAATATAGCGATAGCTTGCACCGTACGCATTTCGACGAGCCATCCTCGTCGGCGTGACGCCGAACGACTTTGTTTGGGGAGACGCATATTGGGCGCCAATCAGAGTTGTTGCCGTATCTGATGCTCCTAACCACAAGTTTACCTCAGTGACGGCGATAACACAGACCCATAGATAACACTCTGGGCCCGTAGTGGGTTACCTCGAAGCTCTTGCGAAACCGAATGCACAGCTGTGGATGAATCATTGACGTACTTGGATCGGTGTAGGGAGTCGCCGTTTCCTCGCCTCCGTAGTGGCTCGCCGCGACTGAAGGACGACCGGTATACGTTGACTGCCGGGCGGTGATTTGGGGACCAGTGTCGGCGCGAGTCCGCCCCACACGGCGCCCAGTCGAGGAAGAAGGAAGACCAATGAGACGGTGTTACCGGGCGACTCGGATCTCGCGATGCTAGGTCTGCAATTCGGTACACCGGCGATCGGCTCTCTCGCTGTTCCTCAGCTCACTGTGGCCTTCAGAAGGCTCAGAATGTGAGCCACCGACGCGCGTGAGCTGGTTTGCTTTGTTCATTAACCACTCCTCCTACATCGCCTCCACATCTATTGCGGATTAGTCACTCCTGTAGCGCTCCACCTTATCGTCGACCGTTGCCGGGCAGTGCCCAGGAGCGGTATCACAGGCACGGCCCTTCGTGTTCCATGTGCCAACCCAATCTTCGATCGCTGCACGCGGACTACGGTGGGTGAGCGGAACTTGCGTTTATGCAAATGACCTGATGGGGACGTAACTCTCCTCCAATCTCGCTTCTCGAATCCGGAATCAATCATTTCTGCACAGCTTGCCTGTTCAGCGGTTCACTCTGCGCAAAAAGGATCCACCTCCCGTAAGGTATATAAGTTGACCGCCCAAGCTGACTGACACCTCACCAATCCAAGCCTGTTCTTCTAGATTTCGTCGCACTACTCAGCATACCCTTCTATACCTCCTTCACTATTACTCATGGCCCCCGTCGCTGTTTCCTCCCCCGCTGCCCCTGTCGATGCTATTCATGCTCTGAAAGCTTCTCTCTCGAACTCAACCGTCCCAGAGACACTCTTTGATGTTCTCTCTCAGGCTGTCTGTCAATACCCTAATCACCAGCTGGGCTTTGTCTCCTCTTCCGCCCACGATTCTTCTATCCAGACCAAAACCTTCAGCGAGTTCTATCAGTATGCCCTTTCCCTCGCAAAGGCTATCCGTGCCTGGGGCAAGCCCACCGGGTCTGTCGTTGTCGTTTACCTCACCGAACACGAGGACAACATGGCCGCTGTCTGGGCCTGTCTCCTCGCTGGCTACGTGCCTTGCTTGCAGCCTGCCTTGAGTGCTCAGCAGGCACACAAAGAGGGTCACGTCGCTCACATCAAGAACCTTTTCTCTTCGGCAACCTGGTTGACCAACGAGAGCGGCGCAGACCAAGTGCAGTCAATCTCCGGTCTCGACATCCACTTGCTCTCTGACTTGAAAGCTTCAACCGAGAACGTGGACGCAGAGTTCGCTGTCCACCAACCCAAGCCTGACCACGAAGCCATCCTCTTCTTGACTTCTGGCTCCACCGGTTTCTCCAAGGCCGTCGTGCACACGCACCGTACCATCATCGCTGCATGCCTTGCCAAGGGCCAAAGCTATGGCATTACTTCCCAATCCAACATCCTGAACTGTGAGTCTCATGATTTGCCTACCAGATGATGATCCGCTAACGTGGAATCAGGGGTGGGATTCGACCACGTCGCTGGGTCCCTCGAAATGCATTTCACACCCCTCCTGTTCGGTGCTTCGCAGCTGCACGTTCACGCGTCTGCTATCCTCTCTGACCCCCTTCGATACCTTCGCTTGATCGAGGAAAAGGTTTGTAATTCATCGTGTTCCAAGGCTTCGTGTCTCTGATGGTCGTTTATCCTGCACACAGTCAATCGAGATCGCGTTTGCTCCCAACTTTTTGCTCGCCAAGCTTACACGTGACCTCGAAAAACGTGACGACCTCTTTGGGAAAATCAACCTTGCTTCCCTCCGACGCATTAACAGTGGTGGTGAGGCAGTTGTCAGCAGCACCGCCGTCGCTTTCAGCAAAACTTTGAAGAACCTCGCCAAGGATGGTAATGCTTCGTTCACCATCTCTGCCGGTTTCGGTATGACGGAGACCTGGTAAGTTACTACTATGCCTCATGGCCCGTCTGCAATCTAACTGGGTTGTTTCAGTGCCGGATGCATCTACGACCCCATTGACGTCTTGGCCACGCCCCCCACGTACGAGTTCTTGCAGCTCGGCACACCTATTCCTGGCTGCGAGATGCGCGTCGTGGATCCCGAAGACGGTGTGACCCCCCGCCCTGATGGTCAGAGCGGAGAACTCCAAGTCCGCGGACCAATGGTCTTTGTTCGGTATTACAACAACCCCGAAGCGACGGCTTCCAGCTTTGTTGCCGGTGGTTGGTACCGCACTGGCGATGTCGGCATCATCGAAGGTGGCAAGATGAGACTCAGCGGGCGCATCAAGGACACCGTCATCGTGCACGGTGTCTCGTACGGTATCCCGGAACTGGAGACCCATCTCCAGACCGTCGAGGGTGTCGCTCACTCGCTCCTTGCTGCTGCACCCTACCGTGCGCCCGGTCAAGAGACTGAAGGTTTCGTCGTTTTCTACTCCCCGACATTCGACCTCAACGGCGAGGATGCTCCCGCCAAGCTCTTCGCTACCCACCGCTCTCTCCGTGACATCTCCGTAAAGATGATCACTCTTCCCCCCCAGCTCGTCGTCCCCATCCCTGCTGAACAAATGGAGAGGACGACTCTCGGCAAGCTCTCTAGGGCTCGTCTCATCAACCAATTCAAGCAGGGCGGACTTGCCAAGCATATCGCCCGCGCTGAGGAGCTCTTGAGCATCGCTCGCGGTGTCAGCTTCGTTGCCCCATCCACCGAGACTGAGAAGACCTTGGCTCGCATCTACGCTGGGATCTTCAACCTCAACGTGAGCGACATGTCTGCCGGCGACAACTTCTTCGAGCTCGGTGGTACCTCCATTGATGTCATCAGACTCAAGCGCGAGGGAGAGACCGCCTTTGACCTGCCCGAGATCCCGACCATCCAGGTCCTGAAGCACCCCATCATCTCCAGCTTGGCGAAATACGTCGACTCTTTGGTTTCCAAGGACGCGAGCACTGAGGAGTACGACCCTATCGTTCCCCTCAACCTTACCGGCAACAAGACCCCCATCTTCATGGTCCACCCCGGTGTCGGTGAAGTCCTCATCTTTGTCAACCTCGCCAAGTACTTCCAGAACGAGCGCCCCTTCTACGCATTCCGTGCTCGTGGTTTCGAGCCTGGGCACCCATTCTTCGGCTCCATGGACGAGATGGTTTCGTCTTACGCCGCCGCCATGAAGCGGACGCAGCCCCACGGTCCTTATGCCATCGCTGGTTATTCATATGGTGGTGTTGTCGCCTTCGAGGTTGCCAAGCGCCTCGAAGCCATGGGTGATGAAGTCAAGTTCACCGGTCTCATCAACATTCCTCCTCACATCGCAGACCGGATGCACGAGATCGACTGGACAGGCGGTATGCTCAACCTCTCGTACTTCCTTGGTCTCGTGACCAAGCAAGACGCCAACGACCTCGCACCACCATTGAGGCCTCTTACCCGCAAGGAGCAGCTCGATGTTGTTTGGAAATTGTCTCCTCCGGAGCGTCTCCTCGAACTCCAGCTTACGCCCGAGAAGCTCGACCACTGGGTCGACATCGCCGGCTCGCTCATCGAGTGTGGCAAGACCTACGAGCCAGGCAGCTCAGTTTGTAAGTCGACCGTCTTGTCCGCCTCTCACCGTCGCTGACACGCTTGATTTCAGCGTCGCTCGATGTCTTTTACGCCATCCCACTCCGTGGTAGCAAGGAGGACTGGTTGAACAACCAGCTCAAGCCTTGGGGCGGTTTCAGCCGTGGCGAGCCCTCGTATACCGACGTCCCCGGACAGCACTACACGCTCATGGACTTTGACCACGTCCCCGGCTTCCAAAAGATCTTCCGCAACCGTCTCGAAGCTCGTGGGCTCTGAACGCCATCTACAATCTGCCGTTGCCGTGGGGGGTCTAAGGGGTTTTTCTAGTATTATCTATGCATTGTCTGGCTCTACACACATCACAGCGTTCTTTTTTTCTCTTTTCCACCTTGCTATGTAACGCGTCATAAAGACACAAGGCATATATATATAGTTGGCGCATAGATGGGCCGCGCTTTTTCTATTATTTGTTCTGCCATATTACTATTAGACACACGTCGCCAATGTAGTACTCTCTCGTGTACCATGTTGTGGAAAAATCTATTATCCATCATCATCGTCGTCCGAATCGCGAGTATGTCTATTGAATAGGTGAGGAGCAGTCACCGGTACCAGTAGGTTGTCGACCCCGTCGGTGCGCTACTACAGTTATCAGCATAGTGTTGCCGCGAACTGAGTCGAATCGCATCGACGTGTGGAGTTCGTTTCAACTGCAAGTTCGAACACGAAAGTGGAACGAACCGAAGTCATTCGAACAACACCACTTCGTGTTGCCGCGAACTGAATCGAGTCGCATCGACGTGTACCTGTGGCGTTCGTTCCCACTTCAGCTTCAACTTTGAACGTCGACATGGAACGAACCAAAGTCATTCGAAGACGACCCAGTCAACGGGTAATGGAAGCCTGTCACGGTGCGGCTAACGATTAGGCGAGCCGGGAGAGTCGCTATTGCCAGTGGATGGGGGTGCTAGCCTAGTACCTACGCATGCCAGTGTCGAGCGTTGACTCGGATAAAGTCCATACATCGACGGTTACCGAGTCACTGGCATCGTCTTTGTCGACGCGTCGCGATCGAATTCATCCTGCGGTGACATTCAAACGGTCTCTCGTTTAGGAGTGACTGTCAAGACGTGGCAGAGCCTCGATGCGCCACGGAGACATTCAAGTTCGGGGCCCTTCTTGGCGTGCATGCCAGTGTCTCCCTTGGTCGATGAAAGAAGGCGTCCAGAGAATGCCCGACTATTCCATAGACACGAGAGATGTTCTCGAATCAACGGGTGTCATGTCGTGCGTCACGTCGTGCCACGCCAACGCTACGCCACGAAATGTCCTCCAAACGAGCGGCAGAATCCAACACACAGCTTGCTTGCGAAGGCTGTTGGCCGGCCTGCGACAACGGTTAATACAGTATTCGTCTCTTTGGCGCGCCGCCCATGAAAGTTTGAAATTCAAAGCCTCACAAATCTCCCCTATTTCAATACGGGGAGCGACTTGGACCCAACTATAGTTAAAAAGATGGTCACACCTCTCGGCTCTCGTAGTTTGTACATTCCCACTGGTTGTTTCCAACGACGGCTCCCCTTTTTTTTTGTTTTTTTGGAGTGTCGTTCGACAGCGTCTGACCGGGCCACCGTCATGACTTGTGATGCATGATGCATGACTAGCACGACGGCGTTCCGGGACAGCCGAACGTACGTGACAGATCTAGAATTGAATCCGCCTCTGACAGGCAGCTGCACATTTCGGGGGTGATAGTCTGAGCAGATCTGAGTGACTTCCGAGTGTCATTCGACGGCGTAGTATGATATGATTGATTTGCTTGCACGCCCAATGCCGGGCCACCACCATCATGTATCATGCCATCATGATCATGATGGATTAGGCGTGAGCGGACATGATGGCAACGAGATATATCGCTCACACGTTTCGCATGTCCCCTCCACCGTGGGTTCCCACCGAATCCCGGCGTCGACCCGTCGACAACCCAGTTTACGACGGCACTGCTAGTGAGAACGAACAGGTTTCTCCGGTGCCGTCGTGGGCTTTTAGGAATTAGGCCGGTCAAATAAAAAAAAAAACCAGAGGGATCGGGTGTGCGTTTGAAAACCTTGTACACACGGATAGGCTTCACACGCGTACATTTACCCACACGCCGTTTTACTGTATAATCATCGGCTTGGATCAGGACTCAGCAGGAGGCTGTATCCCGGCCTTGATTTGGCGCCGATGGATGGTAACCCTCAGGATGCTGGTTGAGAGACCGTATCATGATGTACGACGAGCGTGACGAGTTTGCTTACCGACGCGTGCGCTCGCTATTCGGGATGGAACTTGGCCTCGAATAGGGGACTAGTACGGCTGCAGCATACCATCAGTTACTAGCTACAGCCAGTAGTACCTGCCAAAGTGGTCGTCAATGGATCAATTGACCGGTCCGGATAAACCATGGGCCATGGTGGCGCGGACTCCAACATCTTATTTTTATGTGCGGGGTGGATAATTATGATCGTGGCGTCAACTTTGAATCCTTACAGTAAATAACTGTGGGGGTTTACAACACCGCATCCATACTCAAGTTGGCCGGTATCGAGACCCCCGGGCCGCGTCCAGAAGACGCACCATCGAAAAAAAAAAAAAGAAAAAAAAAGTCTAATACGATTGCTAAAGCTCATCTTCAATTCAGATTCGAATAAATACTTCTGCTCATTACATACGTTCACGCATCTCTGTCATACTCCTCCATCGACGCTTAAACGCGTGCTTAAAGCTCTTCAACTATGCATAAGAACATATACACATTATGTCCCCGAGACCAGAGATATTGAGACAGGCAAGGTCCAAGCCCACATTAAGCGGGCTGGAGAGGGGATCGGCAACCGAACGACGTCCCATCGATACCCGTCTGGAAATCAACAATGATCGACTTGACAGCGGCGTACGCTGCCAGTATTGCAGTCGCCAGACACGCGAGAACGATGATCGTGTTCCAAGTGTTGAAGATAAAGTGCTTCTTGTCTGTAAGCAAAAGAGGCGACGATCAATAAAAGGCGTTCGGGATAGAAAAGGGTCGGATGATGGGTGAACGTACAGCCGCGTGCCCATCGGGAAATGTTCCGCCAGCTATCAATTCTGGATGCGCGGGGATTGTTGACATCATACGGGCGGTCTTTGGACATCGCATCAATCTGCACGAGATAGCCGAGAATCATGAAAGGTGGAAAGGTGTATGTGAATTCTGCGGAAAAAGCATCAGCGCAGTTCAGACACCCCAAAGAAAATCGTACGGAAGATGCAGATGGCAGCGATAAGGGAAGAGATATTGGTGACCTGGGGGACGGCGGACCCGAGGATGAAGGCGAATGCCCAGTATGTGATCGCCAATACAGCGAAGAGGTACTTTCCGGCCGTGGCCGTCAAAGGGGGTGCACGGAATAACTCCACCAGGATATTCTGGTAGATGACTTTGATGCCAATGTTCCCGTATAACGCGGCGGCAATAATAGCTGCGGTGAGAGATATGGCATTGGTCGCCGTCTGTAAACTGTAAAGAGAGATGCCCTGGTTCGCAGGCTGATCGCAAGTTGCAAGTCAACCACTTGTACAGGTAGAACGGGCAGGCAATGTGCTTACGTTGATGACAAATTGGCCCTGGTACGAGTAGACGAACAAACCGAAGAACATGTACACGATGGTGATGAACGCCTGCGCGCAAGCCATGGCCTTCCAGAAGTCCATCGGTCGACGCATCTCAGCCATGAATTCGACGAAGATCATTCTAGGATAAGCTCTCAGTGGGGCCGCACTCCAGACTTGGCGAAGGTGGACTTACGCGCCACCATATGAGAACACGATCTGCATGATACCCCCGAGTTGGGTTTCGAAAGGTTGCTGGTTGATAGCCAAAGTTTGCACTGGCCCTGGTAAAACACCATAAGCGGATTTGGCCGCCGAGTAGTCGGGGACGGTATGCGCAACAGCGCCCATCGTCATGATCAGAGTGATAATGTTGAGCCAAATGGCAAAATTTGCAATCCAACCGAACTTTTGCAATGTTCGGATCTGACTCAGAAACATGCCTATGGAAGAATGTGAGCATTCTTGTTCGAAAGCTACGGACATGACCGACCAGCTAACATCCAGACGAGGTTACAAACACTGAAGCAAAGCTGATTTCGTAAGGAACCTGTAGACCGTGGATATAGTGACAGTGCAAATTCATACCTGGAACTTCGCCATTTGCGAAAGACCCTGGCCGTTTGCGAGGATGATGATACCGACATTAAAAATAAGTTGCAAACTCTGCAAAACATTGCACACTGAAAAGCCGTCAATATGATGCACTTGTCAAAGGATATGGGAGGCGCACCTATCCGGAACCAACTCCCATAGATGCGATAACCAAGATCGCCAAAGGACCTCAGGGGAAACCTGTCGGAATCCAGTTTCAAGAACATATGCCAGAGGAGAAGGCCACTGTAGGCCGCCATAACACCGAAAACAACGAAACACGCAACACCCGGGCCATATCCCACTGCCGAGAATGCATAAGGCGCCGAGTAGGGGCCAAGGATATCTAGCTTACTGGTCAGATGGGTACAGACTATTTGGGTGGCTCTGTCGTACCAGTAGTGATAAGATAGAAAACGGCACCCCAAGTAGCCGTCCTGAGTGAGCTGGAAGCGGCGCGAGACTCGGCAGGAGTAACAGCGAGAACGGCGGCTTCGTCAGACTCTGCCTTTTTCTCAACAGCGGAAGTGACTGAGTCTTGGTCACGATCGAGTCGATTCAGACCGAACAACTCGCTTAGCCAGCCCGTCGGAGGACGATGTCCTTCTCTGCGGGCTTCAGCAGCTTCCTTGTCTCGCTGTTCCTGGGCGTAGTAGAGATAAGTCTCAAAGTTGGGTGCCAAACCATCGGCGAGAACAAAGTGCTCCGGGGCGACGACGTCTTGGTCCTCTTGAAGGTGCACGCGAGGATCGTGAGCTCCGACAGCGGCAAGAGGTTGGGCCATAACAACACGAAGGGAAAAGTGGGACCAGGTGGGATCGGTCCCTTTTAAAGGATAATGTCGTCGGGGGATGCCTGTGTGCCAGCCGGACCTTATGGAGCGTCGAACAGGGCGGCGCGCCGGAATAAGATTGCATGTGCTTCAAATTCCTTGTTGGAGATACCCATGGGACATTCTTAGAGTGAGGGTCGTCACAAACACGTAGTCGGGCCTCGGAGGGGAGTGCCTGTGGCAGCGCAATGTTCCATAAACACAACGGCCAATTAGTGTGTGTCAGCGCGGTCACACAAGCAACGCAGGCCGCGCGACGGGTGGTGATCTATCACGCGCGACACAGAGAGCTGGGAAGCATCGTCCGAGAATAGCGCGCACCACATGGTTGCACAATATATGGTGCAACAAACTCTAGACACCTATCGTTATCAAGGAGAATTGAACGAATAGAACACAAGACGGCACTTTGCACTTGCACTGATTGTGAACGCAGGGTTCTGGGTAAATTCAGGGGGCTTAATGGGAAGATGGAGTCGTTGCCAACTGACGGTCATTAAGATTGATGGAACTGCACCGTTCCTTGGAATCATTAATGATTGTGCGTAACGCAGTGGGATGAGCTAGAGGAGATGGTAATGGCACCAAGGCCCACGGTTATTACGTAATGAGATGGATTGCGCATACATAGTTAACTCCCAGCGCACTGCCAACAGTTTGCCGTGATAATTTGATAGACGCTGATAGACGTTGTCATACTCGCACGAGCTCCACGTAGGGCCGCGGGTGACTGCGACCTGCGACCAAGAAATCGGAGAGACCGTGTTTCCTGAGTACATACTTTTCTTCAAGCGAGTTGCCAAGCATGGATACATTGACAGTTTCCAGCGACAACCTTTGGTTAGCTGAGCGACCCAGGCTGGGTCAGTAGAATGAACGCTCACCTGCACCAAGGACTCCCTTTGTCTATTTGCATTCATTGTGGAATGATAGCGATCCATAACGATGCTGAAGAGTAGTCGTAGTTAGTTGTTCGAGTAAGAAACAGACCAATCCCACGGTCCTGGTCAACGACTCACCCTCTACGTATACGTTAGTACGAGTCGTTTGCGCTGTTCCCAAGCTGAAAGTCCTGGAATGAGGTCAATCATATCTCCGCTCCTACTAAACTCCGGGTCTCAGGCTAGTACACTACCAGCTTCCCACCGCGTTCTGTTCATCACCGAACTCCTCGATATCATCTTCAATTTCTTGGGTAGGGATTCAAACGTCACAAACGCCTGCGTCTGCAAACGATGGTCCGACATAGCCCTCGACGTCGTTTGGAAAGAGGTCGACGACCTCCTCCACCTCTTCCGTTTACTGAAGCCCATATGTCACCAAGTGGGCGCGCTTAAATACGTGAGCAGCTCCGTTCGCTAACCTGGCTCCCGACTCATCTTATTCGACAGCGCTTTGAGACACTCCCAGAAGCCAGCGACTGGTCCAGGTTCGAAAAGTATGCCTCTCGCGTTCGCTCCTTGAAATTCCGGCCGGCCAAGTACGATCTCGAAATATACCCCTTGTTGGACGACATCGCCAGAACACGAACGTCCTTGGAGATCTTGCCCAACATGCACACCCTGGAATGGATATACACCAGCGCCGCCCACATGGAACGCTGCAAATTATTCCTCCATCGTCGTCTTAGACACCTCTCCGTCACTGCACCCTTCCAACTGCCACATCCTCGGCTGGATTTCTATACCGATCTATGTGCACGCGCACCTCACCTACGCACCCTCAGCCTTTTTGTCAGTTATCCCGGTAAACCCATCGACGTTGAGCTCCAGATTCTCCTACAAAACTTACCAGAGCTCGAGGAGATCGTGGTACCAGAATTTCATTACACATCCACAGTCATCGAGGAACTCTCCCGAGCCAATAACATTAGCGTCGTGGACTTCAATCACGACCTCAGTCTCGGATACGGTAACCCATCCAACGTGGCACACTTTGCTCCCGTGCTCAAGGAAGGCGCATTTCCATGTCTACGCGCTTTCAATCTGTCTGCCAGAATTGACGATCTCGACCGTTTCTTTCGCTCAAGTTTCGCGCCCGTCCGTATCACGACGTTGTATGTTAACTCGTATACCGATCACACGCCAAAGGAAGTGCACACCTTCCTCACCACGCTGTCCCAACAATGTCAACTTTTATCAAAGCTAAACCTTCAGCTTTACTATAGGTTCCATTCCTTAGATCTCCCAGCAGACCAACAACTTTCTTACGACACCATCAAACCTGTCCTGATTTTTCCAAACTTATCCTCCTTTGAACTCGTGCACCAGTACCCACTCAGGATCACGCTGGACGAACTCGAGGACCTAGCCAGTAAATGGCCGAACTTGGAAAGCCTCATGTTGAACGCGGAACCGCTCTTCCTCGCCAAGAACGCGTTCACACTCGATCTCCGTGCATTCCTCCCCTTTGCGAGACATTGTCCCCGTTTGCACCTCCTCGGCCTCTACATCAGAGCCACCGAAGCCGAAATTCCCTCGTCGCACACCCCGCTTGTGCCTTTTAGCGCCCTCCGGACGCTTTCCGTCGGTACTTCCAAAGTTCGCGATGCCAGCGCGGTCGCGACTTACTTGAGTCGGATTTGTCCCCCTTGGTGTACTTTAGAGATAGGGATCACCTGGACCGAGTTTGGTAGTGAGGACAATCGGTCCTTGCCTGCGGGTTTATGGTATCCGATTCAAACGCGGTCCTCGTCGTGGAAGGCCGTCGAAAAGTTGCTTCCGGCGCTGATACAACTCAGGCGAGAGGAGAAGGAGCGGCGGCGCGCGTTGGAAAAAGAAGTCGAGGATCTGCGCATACGCAATCGTCTCTTGATGGACAGGGCAGATACCAAGACAAGGGATTCTTGCATCACCGCATGACTCCCCTGAACCATCAGTCTTGTATACTTATTTATATTACGGCTCGTGTTTCAGCTTTCGTACATGGTGGAGCACGTTTCGAGTGTGCACGTAGGCAAGTTGAGTCAATCAGTCTAATCGTACATAGTCCTAATTTGCTTGTTGTATTGTTATCGCGTCATCAGTTACGTTTTGGAATAGTTTGTTTGTAGAAATGCGACATGATTGCTTCAGTGTGAGTGATGGTCAGGTTGAACAAGGGGTGAGTGGCGTTCTGGAAAGAGGGGGAACGTTACAAAGATCGACACGTCGAGCGATATCAGGATGACCTACCACCCGGTTCACCGAGCCGCCAAGAACATGCGACAGTCCCTCCTCTTCAGTCCATGCAAGTGCATCCAGGAATGAGGTTCTGCGAAGTTGCTGATGCGAGGCATCTAGCCAATCGTTTAGCATCCGTAATCGAGACACGAGAAGACGAGAGCATCACCTGAAGTCTCCCGCCACGCTTGTTCGATCTGGGCACGTCGAGCAGGTAAAGGGTTGACGCAATGCTGAGCGGCCGACAGCCCAGCGAGACAATACAACGTATGATACGCGTCCGCGGTCCTACCCGTTGCCGCGATCAGTCACTCTTGTTCGGAGCATCAAACATCCGCAATGGAAATCGTACTTGGGTGGTTTGTCCCGCAGACCTGCGGCAGGGTGCTGCGCCGCACACAAGATGAACCTCTGCAATGCCGGTTTGTTCCACAGCGACTCTGCGCGTGCGCGCATGTGAGTTGCCCAACGAGTACCGGGCGAACCTCGATATAGCACTACAAGGGAGGTACTCACCGTCCACGTCGTCGTCCCACTCCCCGTCCGCATGCGGCGCGGTCGCGTCATGTGGGGCAGCATCGTGTGTGTGACCACCCCCACCAACGCCCTGCGACGCAAGGAGTGCAAAACAACCCCCGACCCACCACGAATAACACCCATCGACAAGTTTGTTCGTCCG
>JBBPQE010000307.1:0-27872 GCA_038092335.1 Boletus vinaceobasis | reverse complement strand
TTGCGGACGCCAGGACGGCGGCAGCAGCAACAACGACGAAGCTCTTGATGAAGTGCATAGCGATATGAGTGGGTGGATTTGAGAGATGAGCTGAGGCTTGGAAGCTGAGGTAGGTGTTCGAGTTGTTGAGCAATGCAAGCTTTTCCAACGAGGCTTATATATCTCTCCATGATCCCCCTTTTGGCCATTCCAATCGGTGGCCAGAAAACCAAGAAATATAACCAAATTTCACGTTGTCGTAAGGTGAGAAGAAAAAGGGTGCAAAGTAATGATCGACCATTATTACGCGCCCATATCAGGCTGACATCCACCGGACGTCAAAATTGATTCACTATCATGGTCCCGATGTACAAAAAAAAATCAGTATGCGCTCTCTTACACTTCAACAAAGAGAGCTACACCTCTCGATACCAACACAGAGATTCGGACCAGTTAGCTCTAACCGCTACTCATTTTTCTAGACTTTTACTGGCGTGTGTAAAAACCGTAGGCGGTCACTGGTTTTCAACTTGTTTTTGCACATGCCAAGCAGATGTTCGTCACATGTGTTCGCACTTCCAAGAAGGTTCGAGCTTCCCACTCCACTCTCAGAAGACTTGCAGTTGCATGGATGTGCATTATTGTTCCAACGGTGATTCGGTCAGTTTTGATTGCGTTGTCATGATCCCGAGTTTATTTGATTCCATGACCGAATAAATTCGTGCACGTGTACTAATCAGTGGGAGATACCGCCGGGAGGAAAGATACTCTAATCCTTTCATTACGACAATACCGAGGGTGTATGGTCTTGAGCTACATAGCATCCCGAGACTTGCCTGCAGTGGCACGGGGGTCATGGGCACATGTCACGTTTGTTCGCACTTCCGAGGGGCTTCGGGCTGCCTATCCCACACTCTGCACTCAAGGGCCTTGCGGTGTGAGTGGAAAACATTTGAAGGTGCACCATGGTCCCGACGGTTGTTCGGTTAGTTATGATTGGGCTGTGATGATTCTGAGCTTATTCGGCTCCGAATCCACGACAACACACATCCGTGCATGTGTGTGAGACTCCAATGAACTGGACATTGCCGAGTGGAAAAATACTCTAATCCTTCCATTACGACAACACTGAGGTATATAGCCTTGGGCTACATACATGACAGGACAGAGAGGGATATGTCACCACACCCTGGATAGTTATTGCAAGATTTGCCGTGGTTTGGTACAACATCGTATTGCAATGTCCTGGCCATCTTGCATGAAGGAGTTGCCTGACGAGTCTGATTTGCACATAAGCTGTAAACAACAATACTTTGGGTGAGCTGACAGATCCGGGCTGTGTAGACTCACCCACAGCATTTTATGTATACCGTGAGGAAGTCGGATGTACTTCAAGTTTGGTTTTGACCCTGCAGTCCTTCTACCACGCCTGTAGCCGTGTGGTATGTAGACCGTCGGGTGTGTCTCATAAGCGATTGAAATCAATGGTCGTCATAGAGTAGTAGTGAGTCTCCTCCGCCGAGGACGGCAAGCGAGTACTGAGCGGCGGTGCTGCAGCCTGCAGGCGAGTAGATGACGGACACGAGCAAGCCTGCGAAGAAATCTGTGTGCTGCCGCTCTATCCCCGGATCGCAATTCGGCTGCATGATGACGCACGACTGGTCAGGTGGTGGCAGTGCGGTTCTTGACTGAAAACCGGGATGCCACGTTGATCCGCACTACCACCTACTAAACAGCGACAGCGGTCAACGACCGTTCGACATCCCGTTTCAGGTCAAGAAATCCATACCATCATCGCACGCCGGGTCTGCTGATACGGTCAATTTTTCGCTGTCCCGTACGGCGGGGCCCGGTGTTTGGTACGTCCTCGGGATTCTTGCTCAGTAAATGGTCCATTCGTGGCAGTGGAACTCCTGCATCCGTTGCACTAGTACGCAACCAAAAGTTTATTGTCGTCTCCGCACGCGATTTACTATCTTGTTGGGGCATCGCTGCATACAATGCGCACTTGGTAGCTCGTAAACCCAGTTCAGTCTATTGCGCTCTCCCCCAACGACGACGGCATTGCCATCAGCAAACGAAACGGGACAATTACCTTCTGGAATCTTCGTGATATCCTTCCGAGTTTGTGCTTCACGGTAAATGTAAGTAATTACATTGGCAATGTTGCCAAGTCTCATAGACCATGGTGTACTCCCCTTTCCCCCTCATAATGTGAACGTGTTTAAATATCAATTGCTCGCATGTTTTGATCCTCACAGCGCCGCATTTACCGCTGATGTACGTCAGTCATGCCGCATTCAAATCGTGGACGCAGGGTGACTTGACTTGTGTCGCAGGACTGTTGGCAGAAGACATTACACATCTCTCGAATCCTTTCTCGCGCACTCGCTCAATGCGCTCTTATACGGGCCCATCTGAAACAATGAAACATGGCGATCGAGATACCCCAAAGGTAACTCTTGGTCACCTCCACCCCATACCGACCATCGCAAATGCAATGGCCCGCGTTTCCAGGTGGGCATGGATCGGCCACGCGTGTATTTGACCTTTGTGTTCGGTGAGGGCCTCCCGACTGGTGGTAAATTTCTCTCGTCGATCAAGGTATACGCCCTAATCCTTGTCACTGCTTGTACTGATCTTTCGTTTCGCTTATGTTGTCATATTGTCAGAATATGGAGACACGACAATGCTATTTCGCGCGTGAATGATTTGATCGATACATGCCCAATTGTCCTTATCGACGTCGAGAGTGGCCATCTATGCGACGGACCAGAGCGAATGCATACATTCAAGTCGGAACCGCAGCTTAAAGAACTAGTTTCTTCTATGGCGGAGAAATTGGGCGACGGACACATCGTGCGAATGGTGACAATATTTTCAATATATGATGTTCTCGCATGCTAAGGAAAGGAGCCTTCGTTCCAGCATGTTAATTTGGTCAGCTCAATCTGGAACCCGAATTCATCGCCACTGAACAAGAAGCTGCGCAGATTTTGTACTAGGGAGGTTCACAGTGACGGAGATCGATGATGGAGCGATACGCGCATCTACAAGACGATCATCGCGGTGTCGAATGAAGTCGCCCACAGTGATGTGCAAATAGTATGAAGCATCTGCAGCCATGCTTGTCCTTCTTGCAAGTGTACCATCTCCGTCGGCCTTTGGTGATCTCACTGACAATATCTGGATGACACGAGCCTGGACCACGCAAGAGCTTCACGAAAGTGGTTTGATTCTGTGGTCGATGACACCTGCACTAACCACAGAGAGTCGCCAGATACCATGCAGGAGCCGCCGCTCCGAAACCATCCTCGCTTTCAACCCTGACTATCTGTGTCCGGGAGAAACTGCGACTAGCCTCGGCACGCTGTGCGACGGCGGAAGAAGACATCGCATACTCGTTGATTGCCATTTTCAAAGGCGATATTCGGCCGCACTACGGAGATGGAAATGTGGCGTCACGCTGCCCGCTTGAGGAGATCGTGGCTCGTTCGGGTGACATGACAGTGCTCGCCTAGGTCGGCAAGTCGCCGCCATACTACAGCTGCCTTCCCGCCAACCCCCGTGTACTCTTTACTTGTCATCGAAGATGCCGTGTCGTCTGCCCCTGAAAGGGTGATGGGATTATACCGATCTTGTCTTGTTTCACGTAGAATTCTCTGGGCCTTGGTGTCTGGTATCCTAAGGATCTGATGAGACATGCATATACTGAGGTCGCAGAGTCTTCTTCACCTTGGTCTAGTGTTGTCCAACGGGAGGTGAAATTTTGAAATATGTCTCAAGTCGCGTGATCACGTTGCGTTGGGAGGCGCAAAGGGTATCGCGATAATCGTCAGGGAAGGTACGCTCGACGTCGAGCAAGAGAAGAAAGAGTGGGCGAGTGGAGACAAGATGGAGAAACCGATGGACCGAGGGCTGGTAAGTTGATTCTACTTGTCGTCGTGGCGGCCACTTGCTCATTCAAGTCGTCAGCCGCTCAGCGCTCAGCAGACAAAGACTCATTCTGTTCGCGGCCTGATGCAGATGTACAGGCCCGGCGATCAACCAGCTGACTGGACTCCCGAGTGTAATTTATATTCAGAGCTAGTACATAGACAGCCCGTGTCATGCATACAAGCGTGCCAATGATCCGTGATTTCAATACTATGCACATCGACCTGATGCCAGATAGTTTGTCGTAGGTATGGGTCAATAACCTGTGAGATATCATGGATCATTAATTTATTTTCCGTTTTCGATCGTTCAACGAGTCCTTAAATAACACGCGAAAGGTCTGGAAGACATGAAGAGTATTCAAGCACGTATTATACTGTCTTGCGGTGCTCCTGAATCACCATCGTGAGAATCATCAGGGACCGGGAGAGGAGACAGACATACAGGTGCATGTGTAGTTTCATGATCGACGTGGACAAATGCTCGTTCGACGTTTGGTAGGTCCTCGAGCTTGTCTTGCAGCTGCTGAGAAATATCGTGTGTCTTCCATAGGGGGGTCGAAGGATCCATGACTATGTCGACCTCGACGAAATAATTCTGCCGAGGCGGAGTTACAGAACCGGAGAGATCGTCCTGAAAGGGGGACATACCGGGCCACTATGGTAAGCACGGACAGTATCGACCTTGTTGATGTCTGCGCTGAATGTCATGGCCTTGTAAATGACAAGCTGAATAAATTCGTTCGGTGCAGATTTCCCTGCCAGCAGGCCGAATTGTTCATAGATTGTATGTCCCCATGCAATAATGACACCCGCGGCGATCTGGGAAGACTTTTCAACCGGATACAAGGTCGCCTTGATGAATGCCCACCAGAACGGCACCAACGGGGTCCAGCCACCATCGCAATCGGCTGCCACCAGCAGACATGAGGATACCTAGTGTGCCATCAGAACAGGACAAATTCAGTGAACAAAACAGCGTACCGAAACCGTTAATGAATATGTCATTTCGGTGATCCTCCCAGAGGACATGTACCTGGCTAGACTTGGAGCGAAGGGTATGACAGTACAGGAAGAGTAGAATCTTGACCCCTGGCAGGTGGTGCATTTAAAAACTAGTCAGACTCTGTGCAAGCCAATAACATTCTTTAATTACCCAGAGCCGCTGCGACTGCAAGTACGGCGGGAAGGTTAAAGGAGTTTTCAGTCGAATGTGACATCAATGACCGAATGGACTCGACAATGACAACGAGGTTGACCGAGGACATTCTGTGCGGACATCAGCCCAAGGAGTAGGTGATGGTAGTGGAATCGACGAACAGGGCACCTTGAAGCAAGTGTGAGGACAGGTGACTGGGAAGAGTCCGGTAAGAATCTCACCGTAGATGATGTTTCCGATGGTTTCCAAACGAGCACCGCCCACCGGCCATTTGTTGACGTCCATTCTGTCGGCTTGCCTGTTCATGAGATAGAGAAAGAGGTTACTGCCAAAATCGAAAGTGGCGTCGATTCCAGTGGCAATCAAGGAAAGCGAGACGGAAGATATAGCAGCATAAACTATGCGATGATCATCCAGTGGATCAAAAGATGACGTGTGGATGGAGGACGCACGTTGAAGGACGCAAAGACTGAAATTTGCGACAAGACTTGCCCAGACAGCGATTTTGATCTGAATTTAGGAAGAATAATGAGGTTTATACACAGGGGAGAGGGAGGAAAGCATACTGAGAGGCGAGAAGCCTCTTCAAGATCCCTGGCTTCTCGGGTGTGGTCGTCCATCGATTTGAGGAGCGAATGGATGAGCTGCGGGAGTAAGAGGGTGAATGACTGTGACGAATGGGAGATAAAATTGGTGAACTCGCACGTTGTTTTGTTTTCGGTGATACGACTCGAGAGACTTGCCATGCTTGCGACGACGGCGCAACTGAGACAGTTCGTCGTCGGTTTTCAGGCCGACACGGAACATGTACGGGTCAGGAAGCGACTCTGCGGGCGGTTTTTGCGGTTCCCTTTCTATGTCATTTCTATCTACGGGCAGCTGGGAGATAGGGTTTAGGGTGTGCAAGTATGGGCAAGAGAAAGGACGCACTTCTGCAGAGGTTGACTCGGACGGGGTGGGCGCTGATTGGTACATGGCCGGACGGGAGAAGAGAGGGCAAGTGGCAGCTAGTTTCTGATATATCAGCCTCGAGCCACCACCTACACGGTCTGTTCGGTAGATTGGTCACCAGGCGTAGCAGTTTCTCACAGGCCCGGGAGCCGAGAAGCTATCCAGGAGGAGTACTTGGTGGTGGCTGTGACATCAAGTGACAAGCAGGTCTGACGTATTTCACAATTTCACCACCGACCGTTCTTCAATTGCTAGTGTCGCTAGTCTGGGATGGTGCTTGCTGTCCTCGCGCATGGACCGGTCACTCACCGAGCTTCGGCGGCTCCTCGTCCAGTCGGTAGGCGGTGACCAGACGCGATATCGGCTGTTCAGGGAGGAAATGTGGGAGATGGGATGCAGACGTGGCCCATTCTGGACGCCGGTCAGCCGCCCTCGTCCTGCCTCTTTTCCTCACCCCCTCCTTGCGTCTTGTTCTAACCGAATACATTTCTACCACGCGATTCGCTTTTGTCTCCGATGCACTCCCTGCACTCGCCCACTCACTCCCACCCGGTGTTCACGGTGCCCCAGCAGTTGTCGCTGACCGTACAAACTGGAGATGGACCTCGCGTCGGGACATTATGAAGTCCACTATGTCAGGCAGGAACCGTGCTAATCCACGAGCGGGACCTCTCCCGTACCACCTCGACATTCAAAGGCTCGAGGTGTCGTGTGATTGTAGCCTGATGCAAATTTACTGTGATCCTAATAGTCCACTCCAATGATCCATTACTGGAATAGGCCGGCAACTTGTACAACATATAACAAAGTCATCCAACATGTGCCCGGTACACCAGATGATCCAAGTTTCAACCACCTTGATCAACTTCTTAGGCCCACATAGCCTTGAACTTTGTATCAAACTCCTCCGTCGCATCATATACCACCTCGAGCACTCTCCAATCCCTACCTGCCACCCAACTGGGCTTGATGCGGCCCGTCCCGCTCCCCATCTGTGCTCCTCCCCAGTCATCCCCATCGTTGTCCTTTTCCGTCGGATCGTCCATATCAATAAACCCACTGTCCAAATCCTCCGATGAGCCTTCACCCTCATTCTCGTCCCCATCCGACCCCTCCCCTAGATCCACCCGATCCTGTTTCCGCATAATCAGCTGCTCCAACACCCCTCGCACCGTCATCAGGGTCAAGGCAAAGTCTTGCAACACGAACCAGACGTCGCCTCGTCGTATTGCGTTGGCTTCGCCCAACGGCTGTACCTGGCCGTGCGTGTAAAAGTCGAGAATGTATGCATTGAGGGCAAAACCGCCCGCGTGGGGATGTGGCTTGGCGTGAGGATGCTCCGAACTTGGGTTCCCATTTTCGTCCCCATCCTCCTCGGACTCGGCCTGTGGCGGGGCCGCAAAGATGGGCGCAACCGAGGGAATAGCGTGTTCGTTCAGGCTCAACCCCCTCCTTGCCGTCCTTGCCAGATCCGTCACGCTCTCAAACCGATCGTCGTGCCCCGAGTTCGCGACGAACAGCGACCTTGCTATGACCTTTAATGCGGTCTCTTGCAACCACGTCCCGAAACGTGCCACCGAATGAGACGCGGGTGTCCCGCCGAGCTCAGTACCACTCAGCGGCAGGCAGGTGTCAGGTCCTAGTTCGGTCCTGTGCTGGGAGCCGTACGTAAGTGCATACCCTGTAAAGATCCGGAGAATCTCTTCTTCGTGCGCTGCGAGTACGCGTCGAGCATCGTCTGACAACGGAGGTAAGATCACCATCGACGCCGATGTCTTGATGATCTCCGCCGTATTCTCATCTTTAAGATATGATCCCGGTAAGTACCGTCTTCCAAATAAGTGACTCATAAGCAGGATGAAATCTCGCTTGGCTTGGATGACACTGGGCTGTGCACAGATCCGGTGAAGGGCGCCGTGTCGAAGCAACGTGACGAGCGCAAAGTTGCTCGGTTCGGTGTAGTACAGGTGAGCGGCGATCCCAAAGAGATTGAACGGGCGACCATGTTCGTCTAGCAGGCGCGCCCGTCGGAGGTAATCAATACTGAATCGAAGGTGGTGTAGGAGTTGGTATTTGCCCTCTTCGGAACCGAAGCTGACTTGCGGAAGACGGAACAACCGTTGGACGGCGTTCACGGCCGCAGGCGCGTACCCAGAACCCTCGAGGACGTTGAACAGTCGAAGAATGAGCGTAGACGTCACAGGAAAGTTGGCACCGAGCGATGGGAGCTTGGACAACGTCAAACGTTGCACTCGGTCCATGGGAAGACCATAGAACACGACTTTGCCGAGGAGATCATATCCACGTCTCCCAGCACGACCAGCGCATTGTCGGTACTGATAAGGACTGTCACCATCATCTTACAAGTGGATCTCCTCGTTACGACGTACCATGAGGGCTGTTAGGTATGGCGAATCACCACAAAAGACCGACGTCTTCGTTGGTGCATTGATACCGAGTGCAAGCGTGCCTGTGCGAGTATCTGTTAGTGTCATTCACCCCAATGCCTCGCGTAAGGAATAACCTGTTGCGAATATGACACGAATGAATCCCCGACGAAACAGGCTACGATATCGTCTCAGTGATCCAGAAGCACAAATCAAATGTCTGCCATGCCCACCTTTCGATGACCGTCCTATAGCGTTTGTTCATACCAGAATGATGCACCGCAATTCCCCGCCGCAAGCAAAAGAGTGCCCACTTGGGCGTTGACGTCCACCGGCCCAACTCCTTCAATTCCTCCTCGAGCATACTTTGCGTATACGATGTATGCTGACCCGCAAACGAAAACTGGGGTAGCGCCGCGTTGGGATTAAATGTTGATTGCCATTCCACCGTCTCCGTCATGACCCCGTCCAGATCTATTCTGTTTTTCGCTGCTCTGGCAGCTGCCCGCTCGCGGTCTTTTGCCCTCGATAACCATTCTTCGTATTGTGCCAGTTTGTGTTGCCACTCTGGATTTGTGGCGCGCCACTCCTTTTCTTTGGCGAGTAACGCACCACGGAGCGTGATAGCCATGATCTCGCAGTCTGCTCGATCAAAGTTGAAAAAGATCGCTGGCTGGAATGGGGAGAGGTGTATTGAGAAACTTTATTGTGTGTACGCATCCCGGGCATGTGAAGCTTACCAGATCGCCTTGGACGTGAAGGTCGCAGACGAGATGAATCAAATTCTTCGTGAATACCCCGCGCCCGGGCTGGGTGTTGGTCACCGCAGCGGGTACCTTACTCAGCGCACCGTCCCCGAGGCTCGCAATAACCTTGTGCAACGGCGCCGCTGGGCTACGTGGATCGAACTGGGCGACCATGGGTGCTAGACATGCTTTGAGCGCCGCGTCATACGCGATCACGTCTTTTTGTTGCAAGAGTCTATCAGAGGGGAAGAAATTCAATGGATCCAACGTATGCAACGTCGAGGGTGGCATGTTGCCATGCGCCGCAAGCGCCCGATATAATGTCAACGTATCTGAGGCTTCTAATGCGAGATCGGAAGGGAGAGACCTTGGACCGAAGGCGAGCATCGCGATCGGATGGAGGTACCGCATCCGTTCGGTGGATTTATACGTGGGGATCGATTCGAACTTGCTGCTCGGTGCTTCGTAGATGTTGTAAAAGAACTTGCGGAGATGGGAGTATCGGTGTGGGTGGTGGATAAATGTGTGCTGGAAACCGCCCGCTTTTTGAACGGCTTCAAGCCACGTATTGAATTTCTCGGGTGCTCCCACCGTCGCGGACAAGCCACTGTATGAGGTCAAATATATCATCATCGGCCAGATGTGAGGGAAGGACAAAAACTGACATAATGGGGCAAGGAGCCAGCAACAGGATCTGCTCCCATACAGACCCACCCTCTTGTTGACCGATCGTATGTATTTCATCCAGAATGATACTATAAAGATCATGGGTTACCGCAGTAAAGTAGTTAAAACCAACTCACTATTTCACACGGGGAGTCCACACCTTGGACAAGGGTGGCGAAAGCATCATGATGGCAAGCATCTCTGGAACCGTAACGAGAATCTGGCAATTTTGAGGATCATGGATACGATAATCCCTAGTGTGGATGGCCCAGCAACTCCCTACATATCATGACGTGTTTTTGTCAAATCCTTTGACAAGGCAAGGGGGAACTTACGACCATTCAGGTCCTTGCTGAACCGCGCGTATATCTCGGCAGCGACCTGGGAAACAAGTGCTTTCGTGGGGGCAACATAAACGATAACACCTTCGTCCGACCCTCTAAGGACCTTTTCCATCGCGTAATACGATATGAACGTTTTACCCGCACTAGTTGGGGCTGAATACATAGTTCAATACACCCCAAACGGCTTCCGAAGCTGGCGACCACGCACCTACAACGAGAAGGGACTTGTTGGCGTCGATTGCGTCCAAGACTTGTCTCTGCCATGCATCGGGTTTGAACGAGACTCGCGGATCGAATTGGCTGTCCATACTTCGATCCATGTATTCGCCGAAAACGCGCAACTGCCACTCGATTGGGTGCTCCTTGATGCGCATGAACGCATGCAACGGTTCTTGCGTTTTTGACTTGACCAACTTGACAAATTTGAAAGTGAGCCGACGATCTTCCTGTGTTGCTGAACTGATTGTGAGTGTGTTCGTGTAGGCGGAGAAGCCGAGGACGTTGAGAACGTCTTGTATGCATTTTCGGGTGTCACTCGTCGCATAATTGACCTCGAGGATGTCCTTGATCGTACGAAGTGCTGTAACGCCATGTTTGTCGCGGACCGTGGCCAACTCGCGTTCCGGGTCCAAGATCCAATGCAAGAATAAGCGATGGAGACGATACAGCGCCAACTCGGTCACAACAAGCGGCTCATAGGACCTTGGATTGCGCCTCAAATCGAGGATGGACTTTTCTACAGAAGATACCGAGGTCTCTGAATCCAGTTCACGGATGCGGTCTGTCAACCACGTGATCGACTCCGTGGATTGCTTTTGTGCCTTTTGGGCTAAATTTTGCTCCCGAATGGCGTCAGCTTTGGATTGTTTCTGTGTAGCTTTGGAGGCAGTGGGACGTGTATAGCTTTGCTTCTGTGGGTGTATGCGTCTCAGTTAAATGATAAGCAGACGGGTTGCATAACGCGAATGCAGTGACCTTAGATGGGGGTTGATTTGATACCGTACTGACAGGCGGTATCTTAATCTGATGCAGCGCCGCACCCGATGCACCCGTCAAGGTCGCAGCCTGATCATGCAACGTCTTCATAAACCGTTGGTCAGCCCGAAGTTTCTTCTTCCGTTGCCACTGTGTCGCGTTCGCAGTCGGCGCCTCACCTCCGAGGTGCCTCGGTAATAGAGGCCGTTTGTGGTTGTGCCAGTGCCGAGTGTCGTTGAAGAGAGCGCCGTCGTCGAAATAACCTGTTTTAGGTACATCGAGTGGAGATTTGGGTGTACTCCTCCCTTCTTCTTCTTCACTACTAGTGTCCCATTCGTCGGTATCGGACCCTTCATCACTGTCAACTCCTTCGTCTTCCTCCGTTTCATCGACTCCGTGGGCTCCCACACTGTCGTCGTCAGTGAGACTACGGATAGGCGCGAGTTCGTCATCGAAAATTTTGTTACTGAAGGGAAGTAGTCTGAGTCCATTGTCTGTGGGTGGAGAGGCAAGCGCTGGCAACGGAAGAAATTCCGTGGCGAATTGAGAAAATGCTGAAATTGGAACAGAGAATAAAGACAATTTATCCTCCACGATGTTGGCAATATCATTCCCGAGTATATCTTGCATCGAGAGTGTGCTGTTCTCTGCCAAAAACCGAACGAGCGCGATGAACACCCTCACATCGATATCGATGGTTGTATTCAATGACGTAATGGCCACCTCTACAGCGCGGAAAACGGTTGGGAGGAAATCCGATGTGAGCTGACGTTTTAATCCATCCTGCATAGGTTCCAATTTTCTGGCCCGATCTTGCGTCGAGAGACGGAGGAGTAACACTAGATGAATGAGGAATGCGAAGAAGAGAGCTTTCTCTCGAGGGCCAGAAAATTGAGTCAGGGAAGCCACCTCTAGAGCGACATCCTCGGTCGCAAGTGTTCGTAATGTCAGTAAGGACTCGATTGATGTGAATGAGGGAATGAGAGTAATGTTCCTCGCCTCCTCTTCGAGAACGCGAGCGGCTGTAGAATATGCACCACGAACAGGGGCGGGAATGAAATCGTTTGCTCGACATGATTTCGACTCGTAGACGAAAGAAAGCACCTGTTCAGTGAGGTGGCTGAGTCTTCACTCGTGATGACCATGTGGGGAGACTGACCTTGGAGTCGCGGAACTCGGCGCCAGCCAAGAGTGCCAGCGTCAACCTGCTCGTTAACAGGTCACATAAAAAGACACGGTGGCAAAGGAGACGTTGTGCGGCGAAAGGATCTATCGATTCCTGATCTGTGCCACCATCATTGACTAGGGCAAACATAGGCTAGGAGAGAGTGAACGGGACGAGACGAGTAGCCGATGTTGACTTACTTTTCGCAAATATTGGTATTCCGCCCATTTTGGATCGGAAAGACTAGCGAAGACGTGCACAGAGACTTGGGGTATCTTGAGCAAGTGATTGAATAAAAGCCTTCGAGCAAGGGACCTGGATGCTTCGTCGAAGTCACCCACGCCGGTCCTCAATGCCAGGTGTCGAGTTTCTACTAGGCTTCAGGATGGAGTCCAGACAACCAAATGGAACTCACCATCCCAAAATACGACGTCAAACACAGCCGAGCGTTTGATAAATTCGTCCAGAGTACGTTCAAGTATATGAAAAGCATGCAGAATCTGGAAGGAAGGGTCTGATTTTATAGTCATGCCTGAATCCTTTGCGAGGTAATGCAACATCAATGC
Source organism: Boletus vinaceobasis (assembly GCA_038092335.1). Lineage (NCBI taxonomy): Eukaryota > Fungi > Basidiomycota > Agaricomycetes > Boletales > Boletaceae > Boletus > Boletus vinaceobasis. The sequence goes on along the minus strand of JBBPQE010000307.1, from coordinate 14,999 downwards.
TCACCACCTGATTTCCCCAATGCCAGCAGTGGGTCGTCGAAAACCAGCTGAATCAATGAATGTCCTATGGAGAGAGCGTGTAAATTAGTGAAGCAGATAGATCGCGACAGTACTCTACCATCGATGATGAATGGCTCAGTTCCAGCATAGTCACCAAGTAGATCCATCCATCTAGCCCGCCTGCTGGCAGTGTGCCATTCAGCATCGATCCATTTCAATGCATCAGGGATCGATGACGAGCCAGTTGCGTGGTTCGTGGTCGTGTCAAGTTCACGATGGAAAACCTCGAACTCTTCTAGGTCCATCGTACGAGTGGCGATTTATAGGTGGTGAAAAGATCAAGGGCGTGAGCCAACTGAAAATGAGAAAAGCTTGATGTTGGTTTAGTTAGAGTTACTTCTGATATAAGGTGAACTGGCCCGTGCGCATTCGTAATCACCGTTGCTGTGCAGGCCCAAGGGTTGCACTCCTGGTTGTGGGTCCCCGCGTAACCAGGACCTCGTCCTGATATTCTCAATCGTCAGATCCGAGTGTAATATTCTACCAAAATTCGTTGGAAGATCTCTTACAAGGCCACTTTGACGACAGAACAGACACTTAGCTGCACCGTTCACGTTGCCCAAGCGGCCTGGTAAGACAGCTCCTAAGTACATACATACGTGGGAGAAAAAGGAAACGGCGGCAAAGACTCCATCAACGTCTTGTGTGGTACTCGGAAGTTGGTGTAGAACTTTCTACCCACTAAGTGAACGAAGGAGGGAGAGTTGAGTTGACAATTGACGCGGGCAGATGCCCCGAGAAAGTCCGCTTCGCTGCCACGACCCCATACATTCCACTCCGCCGGCTCACAACAAAATGCCGATATGCACTTACAAAGTTATCCCAGCATTTCATCGTACGGCGAGCGAGATGCTAAGTGCATCATATTTGACAACTTATCGTGTCTATTTACAACATTTTGCATGTCGGGGTTCTTGCCAACGCAGACGTTTCCGGAAAACATCCTGAATCTCAACCAAGTTTCAACCAACCACACACTCCAACTTGTTACCTCCGGTTGAACCGACCTTTTGCCCTTGGTGCGTTTGCGTTCCTGCTGAGAGCGTCGATTTCCTGGTGCGGTGAGACCATGTAGGGGGTAACCAGTCTCAAAGCTAGTTGACCCACCTCACCATCCTTCTCCAGGCGTTTGTTGTTTTTTTCGACACGATCCTTTTCTTTCCGGGTCTTTTAAAAGTTCTAGGAAGAGCTCATCCCGCACCTTCTCGTCCTTTGCCAGTTTCAGTTTCAGTTGACTCATTTAATTGGTAAGAGAGCTCAGTACCCGCACCAGTGTCAGCAAGCAGCTCCCCTCGGGCTCTCGCTGGACGCGAAGTTGCATGCCATTGTGAATCAAGCGATGGAAGATGCCCTAAGCGGAATCCTGTTCGCCATCATGGCGAACAAGCTGCCGCCCTTGTCTAGGACGGGCTCGAACAAGTCAGCGGGCTTCGCAAGCTCTTGCTCCCGTCTCGCTTACCTTGGGGGCGACGCTAGACCCATGGCAGTGGCGACAAGAGCACTGCGGGGGCTCTCGTTTCTACAGCTCGCGGAAGAGATAAAAATTATCTCTCGACGTTCATCCCGTCCTCACGTCGGAAATGGCATGTAGATAACACCCGCGAGTGTAGTGCCCTTCCGTGCATACACGTAAGACCCAAAGGGACGACCACAAGAGCGAATTGGGTGCAAGGTAAACACCTACGTTTTGGCAAGGTGATCAGATATCGATTCAAGGGTGTCTGTGTCACTGCGGTGGGAGTCATCAAACCCCGGTGATCAATCAGGATCACCGTCCGATCATCGTGGATAAATCGTCGGGACTCTTCCGCATCGAAGGTACAACTTCTCATTCCGTCGCTCACGGCCAGGTTCGATCCGCTGACGAGGTTTATAAACTAGAGACACTAGCACTTCATTCAAAGTACAATATCACACGCCGGAGTCGGAACGGTGTGTACGCACAGTTGTCAATTTGCCGCTTCCAGTGGCTCCCACAATCCCGCCAATCGGAGGGCAAGCATCGGATGATATAAGTTCCACGGTGTCCTCCGATGCCTCCGTGTCGCCCGCAACTCGACCGTGGTACACATTCTCTAGACAACATATCTCTATGGATCCTGCACGTAAGCTGTACCGCGATTACCGTATATAGGTTACTGGTTGGAAGTCCCCAACCGCAGAGGCATGCCTGTTCGGCAGCCATCCGACTGAGGTATGGACTCACTACGCTATTGGTTACTCACTCGGTCACTGATTAGTTCTTACTCTCATTAGGATTAATTAACTTGCATCAAGCTGTGATTATAATTATAGGCCTATGCAGCAGCGCAGCCCATGTGGCCCAGGCCAGCCGGGGCTTGCCTGGGTTTAACTCTCTCAAGTACGGTCCGTTCTCCACTATCCGGGATGTCGACGTCATTGCAGTCGCTGCTATCCTTTCCTACCATGTTGTAACACTCTAGATGACCGAATGCCGGGGGTCAAGAAGAGGTATATAAATCTCGTTGGCAAAGCTCAAGCTATTCAGCAATTTCGACGTCTACCTCGACTTCTAGCCTTTAGCTCATCTCACAAATTCACCTACTCATATCACCATACACTTCATCAAGAGCTTCATCGCCCTTGCTGCTGCCGTTGCCTTGGCGTCCGCGACGCCCGGTGTGAACAGACGCGCTGTAGTGTGTTGCCTCATTTTCTTGACAATTAAAAGGATAATTGGTGACCGAAACATTCTCTACAGGAGGATGATCTCCTCGGGCGCCAGAGTGGAAACAACTGCCAAGGCTACATCGGAGATTGCTTCCAGAGCGGTAGACCCACCTCGTCGCTACCTGAAGCGATCCGCTAACACACGTACTCCACCACAGGTTGTGTGGGTGCATTCGCCAATCCAAGCAACACCATTGATGTATGTACTGCGGGCGCGTACACAGGCTGCCCTTGCGACGCCCGGTGTGGACAGACGCGCTGTAGTATGTTGCCTTATTTTCTTGACAGTTAAAAGAACAATCAGTGACCGTTGGCTTTCTTCACAGGAGGATGATTTCCTCAGGCGCCAGAGTGGAAACAACTGCCAAGATTACATCGGAGATTGCTTCCAGAACGGTGGACCCCTCGTCGCTACCTGAAGCGATCCACTAACACGCGTATTCTACCACAGGTTGCGCAGGTGCGTTCCCCAACCCGAGCAACACCATCGGTGTATGCACTGCGGGCGTGTACGCCGGCTGCCCTTGCAACAAGTGTGGTGGCAGGACTGGCTATGTTGGCAGTTGCTCGGCGAATGGCTGTATTTACTTCCTGGGCAAATGCACTGCTGGAGCCTACCAAGGTTGCCCTTGCGTTTAAGTCACCGGGCTTCGCGCAGAGAGACAACTAGATCGTTGTCGAGGATTGTAAGTTACGAAATCATTACCGGCGTGCTTCACTCCCTGCGCTCTCATGTCTCCCCTTTACTCCCAAAAAATTGTAAATACTGTATTTTGGTCATGCTTCTCGGTAAACTTGTTGCGAGTAAGGCCCACAATGCTTCCTTGTACGAGACATGAAATTTTGAAAGGTCAGCCCATATCGAGCCCGAGGATATTCCGCCGATGATTGCGCTCATTCGTTGCGAGATAGCGACCACAGCAAATTCGTGGGGTTGTGTGACCGGGATCAGAACAAGCGAGCAATTGGTGTTTGAACACACTCACGATACGAGGGGAAAAGGGGAGTAGACCATGACCTATCAGATTCGACAACATTTCCAATTCGATCGCTTACATTTACTGGTGATTGTTCGCTGATGGCAATGTCGTCGTCGTTGGGGAGAGCGCGATGAACCGAACTGTCTGGTGCTACTTGTACGCAGGGGTGTCCCAAAAAGATAGGAAATCACATGCAGAGATGACACTGGCAGTAAACCTTTTGATTGCGCGCCCCTGCGATAGATGCATGGGCTCCACAACCACGAATGGACCACTCACTGAGCAATGGCCCCGAGGACGTATTGAAACACATGGCTTCGCCATACGAGACAGCAACAAGTTGACGACCATCGGTCAACCAGGCGTGCGATGGTGGTGTGGATTTCTTGACCTGGAACAGGTTGTCGAACGGTCGTTGACCATTGTCGCCGTTGTAGATGGGGATCAACTTGGCATCCGCGTCAGCTGTCTGACTCCCGCTACCCGATAGTCTGGTCACCAGACTAGCTACCCGACCGTCGTGCGTGTCTGCCTCTTGTTGAGGGCGACATTGTCATACCCACTCGTCGCAACTTTCGTTGAATCCGAGGATATATCGACAGAAAACATCGAGGCCGTGCGACCGTCAATGTCCAAGACCTTCCGGTGGATCTCAGCCCATCCCACACTCCCCAGCCGTTTGCAATGGGGCGATAGAGCGGCAGCGAAGATTCCTTCGCAGGGCCTCCTCGTGTCCGTCATTGCAGCACCGCCGCTCAGTGCTCAAATATTCAATATTAGCTTAGACGGGTACGCAGTCAACTCACGGAAAAAAGATACGAACTAGCCATCGACTCGGAGTGCGTGTAATCAATGCCCCCCGACTCATCTAGATGTTTCAAAAGTCACGGTAGAGGGAGTGGGTCAAGGAGCAAAGTATACCCGGCTTCCTTGTCGGGAAATCACATGACGCACGTCGTTCGTCTTGCTTATCTAATCCGTCCAAATAGGTGCGGACGACGATCAGTGCGCGAGCTCGACTCGACAGACACCGTGACAATCAAACGAAAAAGCAGAAAAAAAAATAAAGTTGTGCCGTAGTGTATAACTTTACGGTGCATAGCAATGGTCACACAACGAAGAGACGGTGTGTAAAGGAAGACAGGTGCGTATACTTGACGCCGCGAAAAACCTGCAACTGAATTGAACTGATGCCACTGAGGCCGGTTCCGTGTGTTTTGTCAGTCACTTCCGCTGACTGGTTGGCCCTGTAGGTTCTTTTTTTTGTCTGCGCCTGCGGCGGGTATCGGCCGCCTCGGAAGCAATTGGGGAGCAATTGCCGAACAACGTGGTTGCGCACGCGGGATCACATGTACACCTCCTACTAGGCTCTTGACGCACATCCGAGCCAGCCCACAAGAAGCCTGCTTGGACTGCCTCATGACTCGTCGTTGATAAGGTCATCACGTAGCACATGGTGCTACTAGTAGAGTCTGGGACTATTTGAATTCAACTAACTTGGTGTGTACCCATGACCTCCGGGGCCCCGTGCCACTGCAGGCGAGTCTCGGGATGCCATGTAGCTCAAGCCCGTACACCCCCCGTGTTGTCGTAATGAAAGGATTAGGCTCTTTTTCCGCCCGGCGGTATCTCCCACTGTTTAGTACACGTGCACGGATTTGTTCGATCATGGAATCGGGGATCATGACAGCGCAATCAAAACTTAACCGAACAACCGTCGGAACCATAGCGCACATTGATGTCGCTGCAAGCCCCCGAGAGTGGAGTGGGAAGCTCGAACCCTCTCGGAACTGCCAACACATACTTGGCATGTGCAAAAACAAGTCGAAACCCGCGGGTGACTACACACGCCAATAGAAATCTAGAAAAACGAGTAGCGGTTAGAGCCAACTGGTCTGAATCTTTGTGTTAGAATCGAGAGGTGTAGCTCTCTTTGCTGAAGTGTAAGAGAGCGCATACTGATTTTTTTTGTGCATCGGGACCATGATAGTGAATCAATTTTGACGTCCGGTGGATGTCAGCCTGGTATGGGTGCGTAATAATGGTCGATCATTACTTTGTACCCTTTTTCTTCTCATCTTACGACAAGGTGAAATTTGGTAATTCCTTGGTTTTCTGGCCACCGATTGGAATGACCAAAATGGGGATCATGGAGAGATATATAAGCCTCGTTGGAAAAGCTTGAGGTGCTCAACAACTTGAACACCTACCTCAGCTTCCAAGCCTCAGCTCATCTCTCAAATCCACCCACTCATATCGCTATGCACTTCATCAAGAGCTTCGTCGTTGTTGCTGCTGCCGCCGTCCTGGCGTCCGCAATGCCCAGCGTGGAGAGACGCACTGTATGTTGCCCCACTTCCTTGACCGTTAAAAGAACAATCGGTGACCGTAGCTTTCTCCACAGGAGGGTGCCCTTCTCGAGCGCCAGATCCCAGACTGCCTGACAACGCCACTAGACTGCGCTGACCCTGGTAAACACTTTGTCGATACTAGAAACGATCCGCTGACGTGCGTATTCGAACACAGCCTGCGCTGGAGAAGCGCTTCCCATCCTCTCCTATGGGCTATGCACTGGTACAGCCAACCTTGGCTGCCTTTGCATTGCAGCTGCTTGAGTCTCTGGGCTTCGTGTAGAGAGACGGGTGGATCGTTCTGAGGGATTGTCATGAGGTCATTACCGATGTACTTTACTTCGTCCCCGCACTCTCATGTCTTATCTTTACTCCCGAACAATTAGTACGGGTGAAAAATGCATTATATCCTGTCGTGCATCTGGAGAAACTTGTTGCAGTAAAACTCGCCATGTTTCCTTATACAGACTTAATTGCGTTTGGCCGATCAACGTATACACGTTCCGCGAGCGCAAGATCTTGTGATTGCGACAGTGTGTGAATGTTGACTAGTCGACTTCTGTCCTAAATTATTGTCAGCGACCATCACGCAGATTGGTAGTGAACGAAGCCCAAGCTTGAGTGACCCTCTAATGATCGCGTTCATTCAAATCTCATCCTTTATCGGGGAAGAACAATGTGTAAGTTGTCACCTGCTACATGTTTCCAATGATAAGCAAGAACGGGCACCCACTCTGTGCAACCTGGACGTTCGGGATCTCCCTTCACAAGAGGGAAAGGGCATGTATCAGCGGTGGCGTAGTTATTAAGTAGTTCTATGGGCGAACTTACGTATTTCGTTGTGAACTCTCAATCCTGCACACCCGAACGACATGACCCAAATTCGCCCCCTCGTACGGGTGGCAGTGGCGCACGACCTCTCCCAGGTTATGCAAGATCATAACCTAGCTCTTATTCAGACGACACAGCGTGGAAGTGACACCGACCCACCAGGCTGGGTCATAAGCTCTCGGTTCCGCATTCATTCACCCATCAGCACAAACCCAGAGATATCTCCACAGCGCACATCCCTACCTCCGACACACTCTGCGGGCAGCGGACGCTCTGAACTTTGGAGCCCACACCCATCTTGCCATTGCCATTTTAGAGTTGGATTCCGGAGCAGTGAGTTCAGATGAGCAGACGATTCGTTTGATCGCCTTCGGATGTCATTCGGAGCATGCGCACATCGGTTGTCGTGTATCTCTGTCTCGTCGGCGAGTTTGTTCGAAAAAACGATACCGTGATGAGGTGTGGAATGGGCTGGTCGCCCGAGTCGAGTATCCCTATACTGATTAGTCAAACGCCGCCTCGGAGCTGGACCGACTTCGTGTCTGGTCATCGATCTTGTGCATTCCAACCTCGAGACAGAGGTAAAGAGAAAACTGGTCCGTCAGTGTAAACGCTTTCGGGCCGAGAACGACAGCCTACTCATCGCGGACAACGTCGGCTGTCAATATAGCAACCGAACTCCAAAAATGTGCGTCTCCCGTCTCGGAGAGCGATTGGATACCTCATCCGCGCACGTACAGCAGATCGCCGGGTGAAATTCATAAGAGAGGTATAAACCTAGAACGGAGGTAAGGCCCGGATGCCGAAGGATCTCGTCAAAATGCCATGACACATCCCCCCGCGACAGGCCCGAACAACCGAGTTCATTGACGGTATCAAGAAAGAAACGTTGGGCGCCATGCTTGGATGGATATTGAAGTGGGAGGACGTTTGTTGCAGCAAGGGCGACTCTATCTTGCGCGGTCCAGAAGTTTCGTGGTCGTCGAAAGGCTAGGTGTTCAACGCTGTTCTCCGTACCGAGGCGCAGACGAGAACGAGACTAGAAGACGCTTTCCATTCAACATCACATCTAACCCAGTCCATCGTATTGCCCATTGCTCGAATCTTCTGATGTGACAGATAGTTTGGTACACGCGATCGAACACGAGGAATAACGAAACCCAGATCTTGTAGGATCGAAGATGTCGCCCAAAATGGAGAACGACAGGGTCAAGCAACCGCGAAAAGTACGACTCGAGCGTAAACATGGCTGCGGAGCATACGCAGACCCCAGTTAATGTTAACGTTGATGGGCTGTGAATATCTAAAGCATACCTTTCGAGGAGCAATGGCAGTGTCCGGTCACTTACACCGGGCCTGATGACGAGGACGTCCCAATGAACATAGTATTGAGGAACCACCGGGGAGCATGGTGAACCATATGATTTGCGTCGTGGGACGAATCCCTGAAGCGAATGCATGTCGGAATTATTTCCAAAGGCAGAGAAAGGCCCGCAAGTACCGAGCGATAGTATGGGATTGGAGTGCTGGTTGATTTGAAAGAAGCTGCTCAGCCCAGATTAGCGACGTTGACCCGACAAGGCAAGCCGAGATCCAGATCATGGTTCGGTTACTTGTCTTCCTCCCCCTTCATTTTCGACGTCGACAAATACCGGATGAGCGGTACGAAGCAGTCCACACGCGCTTGAATGCTCGATGTGTTGGTGCGGGCCAGGGCGATCAGCACATCGTAGTACCCATTTTGTCCTATCGAAAGGCATCCACAAGTAGGATTTGTTCTCCGAGAGAGACAGTTCTGGTAGAAGTTGAAGGGATACCTTATTTTTTGATCGGCTGACCCTAAATAGTAGAAGGCCGGTCCGACGCACCGAGCGCGTAATCAGCTTGGTATCAGGTTCGCCTTTGCGCCACTTGCACATCCATGAACCGAGCGAATTCAACACCCCCAGGCTCTACAATTGCAAGTCTGGTTCATCAGTTTCCGGTTCGCACAAGGTGCGAACATTCGGAATGAAATCCGACGAGTCAGCTCAAGGCCAAAAAAACGCGCTGAGACAAAGTATAGGTCACACGCAGAGAAACTCGAAGCCACGGCCCGCTGCTACTAGTCTCAAGGCACTCGCACTGTGGACATAAACAAATCTTGACTCCAGAGAATTCTCTTGAAAATCTTTTTGATACTGCAGCACCTGATCGCTGGTTCGGTCCATCCGGTCCGTCGACACCTAATATCCCAACAAAGGACGGACTCGGAGTCCCGCGCACTCTTTCGAGTGTTCTCCATTCATGTCCTCTCATCTTATCGGCCTGAACAACGGGGAATCCATCCCAGCCGTCGGTCTCGGTGAGTGTGGCTTGCGATGTCCAAAAAATCGTGTTTTGAGTGCTTGAAATCGTAGGTACCTGGCAAGCCAAACCCAATGAGGTTGCGCACGCCGTTGAAGCGGCACTCAGGGCCGGGTATCGACACCTTGACTGCGCTTGGTGGGTTGCGCATGGCCTCTGGGATCTCCTACTTAATTGTTACAGGGCGTATGGAAACGAGAAGGAAGTTGGCCAAGGTCTGAAAGCATCCGGCGTTCCCAGAGAAGAAGTCTACGTGTGTCACAAACCGAATCCCGCTTATGCAAGTTCTGGATTTTGCTGACGTTGCACTGTAGATCACCAGCAAACTGTGGTGCACCTATCACGGACGAGTGGAGGAATGCCTAGATCAGACGCTTGCTAATCTCGGGACAGATTACCTCGACCGTGCGTCATGCCTTTGCTCATGTTCTCGTTGGTGTATTGATACCTTTTATCGCCTCAAGTGTACCTTATCCACTGGCCAGTGTCATTGAATCCAAATGGGAATCACCCAGTGTTCCCGACGCGCCCCAATGGGAATCGTGACGTTGATGAGTCATGGGATTTGAAAGAAACTTGGAAGGGTATGGAAGCGATGGCCAAGAAAGGTGAGGTACAGGATCTAAACTGTCGTAGTCAAGTACGTGGAACTTCGGCTGAAGAAGATCATAGGCAAAGTGAGGTCCATTGGTGTATCAAATTTCTCGCAGATAGTACTCGAGAAAATCCTTCCGATCGCAGAAATCATCCCGGCTGTTAATCAGGTTTGTTGTCGGTGTCCTTCGTGATCTCGGAAAGCTCAATCGTTTCGATCAGCTGGAGCTTCACCTGTATAACCCCCAACTCAAACTTTTGGACTATTTGAAATCCAAGACGATCGTTCCTCAGGCATATTCCCCTCTCGGCTCCACAAACTCACCCCTACTCAATGATGAAGTGGCGACAGAGATTGCGAGCAAGTATGGTTTGAAGACATCTGATATCTTGTTGGGTTATCTCCGTAAGGCATCATCCACTCAGTCGCACGCTTGTCATGATCACGCATGGTACTTATGGGCTCGACAGTTGCAAAGGACGTTGTCGTGCTCCCAAAGTCGGTCAACCCGGGCCGCATCGAAGCAAACTTTACAGGTGCTCTTGCCGCATACAGCAAATTAGCAGCTAGTGACGTGGCCAAGCTTGATGGTGTGGCTGCCAGTGGAAAGCAGAAGCGACTGATCATGCCGCCTTGGGGTGAGTGATGCTTTCTTCAAAAACATCCGTGGAACTAAGACTCGGCCAGGTGTCGATCTAGGTTTCGACAACTGGCCTGGCCCCATCCTCAACAAGTAAGATGGTGATTAACGCTTGGCTGTAGACTCGGTGGCGTTGATGCTCCAGAAGGCTGTGAGAGTCGTGATACGCCTGCAATTACCATATACTGTATGTAGTTGTGAACAGCCAAGAAACCAGCAATGATCCAGAACCATGTACCCTGACGCCGTTTCCGAACCGGTTTCAGTTCCCACCTTAGGGTCGATCTCATATCCACTCGTTGGCACGGACACTTCGGTACACTATGTGTACGGCTACCGAGCATGGGATGAGGTGAGTCCATGGACCATGGAGAACCGCGGCATGCGGGCTTGTTCGAGCTGAACGCCCAGAGTACTAATTCGTTGCATTCGACCACCCTTCAAGTGAGGTTGAGGTAGCACCTCGGAGGGTCGTAATCACCCTGTTTGCGAGGTGCCATGTCAGTTCCCACCCTGTGGGTCCAGACGAGTCCGCCGTCGGCCGCATTCTGTGTGAGCTTGGCATGCCTCTGCTGAAGCTGTAGCTGCTAGTAGTTTAGACCATGCCTAGTTCGAAGTAGTGAGTCATTACACTTACGAACAGTCCAGACCAAGAGTCCCACCCGGCCGCTCCCGAGCGGTACTACCCTTAATCTCCTCCTGCGCGACTCCAATCGCATCTCTCACATGGACTGTCGTACAGTCGTCAAGCGATAACGTTACCCCCAAATATTCCAGATCAGCCCCTTTGGATGGGAACGTTTAAAACTCTGCTCCAACGTTACCACGGCAATCTGTACAGGTCAGGGCTGGACATACAAGCGAGTACCACCATCTGTCGTCCCAGTGGGTCGCTGACACGAGTCTGTAGGATCCCACCGTGCAAGAGGGGGTAGCAAATGGCGTTAAGGACGACCAGATATTAATTGCCACGTTATCTTGCCTGCACGACTCAATGAGCCGTTGTTGTCGTACTTGCCAACAAACGCCGCTGAACCTGACACCAAGGGACATTACATAATGCAGGGGAGCGCAAAACACTTGCCTGAATTAGGTCCAGCCGTATGACACGGAGCACGCGCGCGCAATCGTCATGATTACCAGCCATCAGATCCTGGGGGTAGAGACCGGCTGACCTCCTTGACTTGTGGCCAGTGAGAACGAGCTGTGTCGAATGATGACAGTGGCGGTAACACGTCCCCAGTGCTGACAGAACGGGTCGCCAAAATGGATCAATCTGACTCGTCACAGTGCGAAGCTCCGGAGCCTGATATGATGCTCTGGGATATTGGCTTCGTACTTCCGTTACCCGTCTCAGGGACATTTGTTCAATCTTGTACCGGGTATAAAGCACATTCGGTGAGTTCCTTCACCGACCACACGACCTCTTCCCTCCCTTGCAGCTTGCTCAGTTCACCATGCCAGTTTCGAACCAATCAGGCTCTGTCCTCGACGAGGTCTCCGATGCCATTGATCATGGTGCGTCGGGGCTGCAATCATCCCTTTCGTCACTTACCCCTAATCCTTGTCAGTCAATGTCCTCAAAGGCAAGCATTGGGACGAAGAGTCAGAGTTCGTCGCGACAAAGGACAGGGACTCGTTCAGACAGTACGACAGTGCTTGCGAACGCGTCAAAGCTTTTTACAAGGAGCAGCATGGTGGGTACTCTTTCTCCACGATGTCATCATGATTTGAATATCATTCCAGAGAAGCAAACGGTTGCATTCAACATCAAGGCACGTGTTGATTTCAAGAGCCGCAAGCGTGCCCGCATGGGAATTTGGCAAGCTATGGAGATGCTGAATACTCTCGTGGATGACTCAGACCCTGATGTGAGTGCGTCTTTGCAAGCTTCGTGATCCCCGCTTACATGCATCCCAGACCGATTTATCTCAAATCGATCATCTCCTACAAACAGCAGAGGCGATCCGACGTGATGGTAAACCCGAGTGGATGCAGGTCACTGGCCTTATCCATGATCTCGGCAAGCTCCTCTATTTCTTTGATAGTGAGGGCCAATGGGATGTCGTTGGGGTAAATTGATTTGGCTTGGACGAAACTTCCCAGCACTCATCTTCCTTTGCCAGGACACGTTCGTAGTCGGGTGTGCTTTCTCAGACAAGAACATCTACCCAGAGACGTTCGCATGGAACCCTGACAACTACGATGCGGTCTATTCTACCAAATATGGCATCTACGAGGCTCACTGCGGGCTCGATAATGTGATGCTATCGTGGGGACATGACGAGGTAAGTTACCGGTCGTTTGGCGACAGACCACTATCTGATGCCCCTGGACATCAGTATATCTATCACGTTGTCAAAGATCAGTGCACCCTCCCCGAGGAAGCATTGGCAATGATTCGGTATCATAGTTTCTACCCGTGCGTTACCTATAAACAGCTGCCTTCCATTCCCTTATCTGACCTTCACACCGGCAGATGGCATCGCGAAGGTGCCTATATGCATCTTACAAATGCCAAAGATGCCAAGGCACTCGAGGCCGTGCGCGCATTCAACCCATATGATCTCTACTCCAAATGCGACGAACCCGTTAACGCCGAAAAGTTACGCCCGTACTACGAGAACCTGATTGCCAAGTTTTTCCCCCCCGAACTGGACTGGTAGAGACTCTTCTGTTAGATGTACATTTGATTCATTAGCTGTTTAGAGCATAATCTATTATACATACCTCTCGGGTAGTACTACCACCTCTCCATTCTTGTCATGCACTTTGCACCTAACTTATTCAATCATCCCTTTAACTTTAGTATATGCATATGCTTGGTAGATTCGTCTGCACACACGCTAAATCACAAGTAACGGTATACGTTGGGCATCGTCGTGGCGTTCTTCAATGTTTCATGTAGTCGCCGCCTCCGTAGTCCCCGAACAATGCGTTTTGCCTTGTTTTCATCTTGCGTTATCGATTAGATGAGATCATGGCGCTCGCCGAAGGCAGTGACATCCGTGGAGTTCGTGATGGGACTCACCAAGACTCCACCCTAGATCTGACTCATCTGAGCGAGACACTCTCATCTTCCCCGAACCCACGGCTACTAAACGAGGCATCCCAACATACCTTGGACTTGTAAACGATGTCGGGTGGCCTGCAGACACAACCCTTTTACTTTGGCAAGAAATTTGTCGTGTTGAGCGACTGGTGCGATCTTCAACCTGCGCTCGTGCACAAGAGTGACTTGGAAATTTCAGGGATGGCACGATCACGACGTGCGACTCCAACGATTGTACGCCCTCCCTACTCGGGGGACGAATCCCGGGCTGAGAAGGAAACTGATCTTTTGCAGACGTCACGGACAACTATGGGATGGGAACGTCTCAACGGATCGCGCTCAACATGGAGATTCTCGAGTTTGATAAGAGCGGAATGACGAGGGGGAAATCGTTCAAGTACGTCTTTCAGATCTCATTCCTCGGATTCATCCATCACAATGATCGCGATGGGTGATGTGCCGCTACGGTGATGCGGTTGACAGTGGGCGGACGTGGACACCCACCTGCCTGATGGAGCACGGACCCACAACCGCGGATCTTGCTCTCATACCCATCGTCTCTGCATCATGCTCACGGCCTGGTGACTGTCGACTCTAGGGATGCATTCGAGCTCATGTTGGGGAGCGTTTCCGACAATGGACATTCGTTAGAAGATTGCAAGACGTATCTCACGACGCCTATCGCCGGTGTGTATCATACTCGGCGTGTTGCGCGTCGTTCCTTGTTCCCCTGCATCTCCTCGACTGACCGATTCATACATCCATGTCTTGTGTTTCACCATCGAACGATCAACAGGCGCAGATGAGCTGCGACCTGTGGAGTTTACGGATGGGTTTATCGATTTCAAGACGTTTTGTGATGAGAGCGATATCCCCTTTACCATCGTGTCGAGGTATGGTTCCATTCTTCATCATCATTCCGTTGGCGGGGAACGTTTACCGACTGATGCGTGTTTTGATCCGGACATGATTCCATAGTGGCATGGATGAACTCATCCGCGCCGTCCTGACGGAGCTTGCCAAAGGTTCCGACAAGGACGTCGTTAAAGATATCCCCATCATTTCAAATGGCGTCAGACGCTCGGAAACGGGCAAATGGTTCATTGCATGGCGCCATCCAGAAAGGTACCGTCCTTTGTTTTATTCTTTTCCCCCTTCCCCCTCCCTCTTCTGCTTTTGGACGAAACAAGCCCTCGTTTTGGTCCAACGATACGAGCGTACCGGACACGACCTGAAACCCCACCCCTTGGTATAGTACATTCGGCCACGACAAATCGCGCGCGATCTTGCCTTATCGAGAGTACAGAGAAGCCCACGACGGTCAAGGTCCAACCGTATTCTTCTTCGGTGACGGCGTCTCGGGTACGTCTCATCTCACTTTCCCCTCCACCTCCCTTCCTCACTCGGGGGGGGGGGGGGGGCGGGGGGCGCGCGCGCCGGGGCGGGGGCGGCG
>JBBPQE010000306.1:0-27951 GCA_038092335.1 Boletus vinaceobasis | reverse complement strand
GCTGAGGAACAACGTACCTGCTGCTTTCTGGGATTTTTTGCAATCGTTCGCTGGGATGATGTGCTAGATAAACCGAACCCGGCCGCCTACCAACGCAGAACACTCACTGGTTTGCGTTTAGCTGCGGCCATCCACGAAGGACCTTTGTGTGTGTCGTGCACTCTTGCTGGAGAGTGGGAAGGGAATCCATCGTCAGCAGGCTGGCGCGACTTTCCAGAACGTCGGTCAGGCCTATGTGAAGCCGAGTCCTTCTTAGCTGTTCGCTGTAGCAACCTTTTAAATATTGAACGGCCGTGGGATGACTCGGCTGTATCAATGTCTTGCCCTGGATGCGCCTCTGGATGAGACGAATCCGGCGGGGGTGTCCCATCCTCCTGGGGAGCACCAGAAGAGACTGGGGATGGCGGCTGGAACAGGGTCAATACGGAAGCAAGGTAGAAATGGAGTAACCACCAGCCTCATCAAAGTCAAACCCGGGAGCAGGCGTGCTCGATGGCACCTCGACCTATGCCATCGTTAGAACTTGGTTTGAGGTGGAAACGAACGAACCGGTACCTCGAGCGGATCAGCGTCGCTGTCTTCACTGTGGCCGTCGGACTCGAGAGGACTAGATTTCCCAGGATCTTCCTATTGTATATACAGTGGCGTCAGCAAGAATCGTGTGGCGATTATGAAGGCATGGATACTTACATGAAAGGGGCCATACGAGTCGGGAAGAATCTTGCGGAGGTCGCAAACGGTGATTTTGCCATCACTTCGTCCAGTCGCAAGATAGTAACAGTTCGGGGAGATGGCAATTGACCGTAACTGTTCGCTGTCTTCGATAACCGGGCCAATCTGAGTCAGCGTCGACGTGTCCAGGAACGAGATGGAATGGTCTCTGAAGGTAGCAATGAATTTGCCATTGGTGGCCAGAGCTAAGGAGTGGACACTAATGTTACCGCCATTGAGAGTGGACGATTCCGCAATCTGGGACCCGGTGGAGACACTGAAAGACCTGATCGTGTTGTTGCGGGATGGGGCAAAAATTTGCTGACCGTCGCTTGACCATGCAAGGGGAGTGACCGGGGAGTATTCACGCAAGGCAGTCTCAATGGTGATGAGCTTGTCGCCGTTGTGACTGTCAAAGATGTGGATGCTAGTACCCCCGTAGCATGCAGCGGCGATGTGGTCGCCATTGGGGGAGAATTTGAGTCCGATGACATCACTCTCCAGTTCGAGTGGTCCAACGAGTCTCTCCCCGCTAGTGATGCTCCAGATACTCGCCTTGTGAGTTGTAGTCCCAATGGCGAACCTGGTGGAATCAGGGGAAACATCGACTGCATACACTGTGGTTGTGGCTTCCGCATCGATCACCTTTTCATGCACCTCTCCGTCCGACCACACGCACGCGCCCTCCTCACTCCCACACACGACCCATTTGTGATCCTTCGATACACAAATGGCGAGCGTGACCATTCCCGCTTGCTTTTCAACCTCTTGCCCGTCTGCAAGTCGCCACCGTCGAATGCCCTCGTTGCTCCCGCCCAAAATATGCTTTCCGTCGGGGTGAAAGGAAACTGCCCATACCCATCCAGAGTGACCGGTATCGAGTACGATCGCTTCGTCTTACTAAATTTTCAGCATTGGTCTATCACCCCTCGCAGCTGCTACCACTACGCACCAGTATTCGTCGACGACATCATCACCAATGTCACACAATCGTCGGGGCTTCAGGATTGAAATGTCGAGCAACAAGGCGTTTCTGTTTACTCGTGGTGCGTAAAGTTGCTTGATGAATACGCGTTTCCTTATTCTCAATGTGGTCTCCACGCGGTGCTGGCGCCTATTCTCACTCACATCCCGCTTATTAGTATGACCTCCAAACTCGCTCCGCGAGCTGCTGATGGACCACGAACACGTCGGGAATAGCGAACGTTTGGCCCTTTTGAACGCCTTGATGTTTGAACTTCATATACAAGTTCCTGCCCGAGTTCTGATGTCCCAAAGGTATGTCGCGGGTTGGTCTGATGCGGGTTGTATATTTTTCGTGAACCGAGCCCTTCAGCCTAGACACGACGAACAATCAGATTGCCTTTGGAAAAGGTGGAGGGATTCACCAATTGGCCTCACCGCTCGTCTACTCATCACTACGAGGTGCTGAGGCTGAGACACGCGGAGTGTCTACGGGGACTCGCTTGGGCCTTTATTCTCCCGTTCAAACTACATGACGAATGGTGTTCCTAATAGCGCTGCGAGTGTGCATAACGGTAGCTCAAGACCTCGATCACGGACATGCGTTACGCCTTCATCAACATTGTCAGGGCAGCCTACAACAGCGGCCTGGCACAGGGCCGGACGGCACCACTGTCGAGCTGGAAGAACGGCTGGTGATGTCTCATATTCATCTTTTGCAGCTCACAACTTCACGTCTTCGCTCGCTCTCCGCGTCTTGATTCTCGTGGACTCGGAACGCGTACGCTTTTGCCGCTACGGCGCTCGCTAAAGTCACTCGTTTAATCATTCTATTGTCCTTGATCCCTCGCAGCATTATTTCACACCCCCTTTTCATGTCCTCATCGATTCGACTTGCTTGCTCCCTCTCACACTCATTTCAGCTTCCGTCATCATCCCGGCGCGTTTTTAGCATCAACTTTGGACGCTCTCTCGTTTGTTTGGCTCGGTCATACACGTCCTTTCCCCCCCTCCGATTGTCGCTCTCGATTTCGATTGAGCACTCTCGACCTCATCGCAACATTATAAGCCCATCATTTTTTTTTACACACACGAAGAACGCAAGGTCGACAGGCATATTTGGATGGATGCGTTCTAGAGTGGGAACAGGTAAGCGAATGATGCGATATATAGTCGCATCGTTGTTTGAAATCTGACGCGGTCCAGTACAAGTTCGCGTGCCTACGACCATTCTTTCCAGCTCTGGTCGGTCAGACACTGCCCCCCAATTTTAACTTTCGCGCGCATCCGGACCTCATCGACATCGGCGCTCTTCGAGTAAATAGCCCAGCAAGTTTAATCGTGGACGGGCTTGTCAGGATTCATACTGGCACTGCGAGGTGACACTAATTCGTAGTAGATGTGGACCTGCCCGCGATCCAGCGTGGTATTGCATCGAAACGCCTGAATCAATGTGTCTCGTCGTGTGCACCTGAGCGATTACACGACAACCAAGTGGGAAAGGTGATCGAAAGGGTAGCTTGGCCTGTTTCTTGTTCATGCTGATCACCTGTAAGTCGTGACGATGTAGGCTAGGGGCGTAACGCATACCGTTACACGAACCCTCCCAGCTGGAGCCGAGGGTTGGGACAGATCGTTTACTTGTTGCGCCTAGTAGGACGTGAGTGATCGTGATGAAGTCCACCATCACCAGAAAAAGTCATACCGGGTCCGCCGTGCTTGCACTCGCAGCACCTTGTCCGCTATTAGAACCACCTTCGTTTGGATCCTTGGGAATAGTAGTCCGGGTAGGCTGTTTTTGCTGTAATGTGTGATGAGTCTCTGCATACATATCTGAGGAATAACGAACTTTTCGCCTCCTGGTGTGCCCTGTGGACGTTCGCTAGGATGGTATATTAGATACACCGCATCCGATCAGCCAAGGGAACGCACTCACTGAAACGCGTTCAGCTGCAGCCATCCGCGAAGGACCCTTGTGTGTGTCGCGCATGCTAGCTGGAGAGGGGGAAGGGGATCCACCATCGTCAGGCTGGCGTGACTTTCCAGAACGTCGGCCAGGTTTATGTGAACCCAGGTCCTTCTTAGTCGTTCGCTGTAGCAATCTTTGAAATATCGAACGGCCGTGGGAAGACTCGGCTGTATCAAAATTTTGCCGTGGATGCGCCTCTGGATGGGACGGGTCCAACGGCGGTGTCTCATCCTCTTGGGGAAGGGCAGAAGAGACTGGGGATGGCGGCTCAAGCAGGGTCAGCACAGAAGCAAGGAAAGAAAAAATAAAGTAACCACCAACCTCATCAAAGTCAAATGCGGGCGCGGGCGCGGTTGACGGCACCTCAACCTATGCCATGCCATGTATTTGTAAGAAATCGCTTCGCCGTTGAAACAAACAAAGTAGTACCTCGAGGGGATCGCCATCGTCATCTTCATTGTGTCCCTCGGGCTCGAGTGGATCAGATTTACCAGGTTCTTTCTAGTTTACGCGCACGATGGAGTCAGCGCAACTTTTTCGGTGACAGAATGATAACACCTACCACATTAGAGTCGTTGTCGTGGCTACCCGGGGTCAAGGGCTGTTCACCTTGCCCTTCCTCACGAGTAGATACCTAACATAGTTTGTCAGCATAAGAGATGGGATGGAGTTTTACCTGATGTGCCAGCGCCGCGAGGGCACAGATACTTACATGGAAGGGACCATATGAGTCGGGAAGGATCTTGTGGAGGTCACGAATGACGATTTTCCCGTCGAATCGTCCAGTCGCAAGGTAGCGACTGGACGAGGAAATAGCAATCGACCGTAACCGATCACTGTCCTCGATGACGGGACCAATCTGAGTCAGTGTCAATGTGTCCAGGAACGAAAGGGAACGGTCTCGGAAGGTAGCAATGAAAATTCCATTGGGAGCTAGAGCTAGAGAGTGGACTGGAACGTCGACGCCATCGAGAATCGACGATTCAGCAATCTGAGATCCAGTAGAGACATCGAAAGATCGGATCGTGTTGTTCTTGGATGGGGCAAATATTCGCTGGCCGTCGCTTGACCACGCAAGTGGAGTGGCTGGGGCATATGTGGGGTTAGCGTTGTCGATGGTGACGAGCTCGTCACCATTGTGACTGTCGCAGATGCAGATCTTGGAGCCACTGTAGCAGGCAATGGCGATCTGGTCACCCTTTGGGGAGAATTTGACTCCAGTGACATTATTCTCCAGTCCGAGCGGGCCAACGAGTCTCTCCCCTGTCGTTATGCTCCAGATGCTCGCTTCCCTTCTTCCATTCCCAGTAGCAAACCTGGTCGAATCATGGGAAATGTCCACTGCACGCACCCACTCTGTGCCCTCCACGTCGATGACCTTTTTGTGCATCTCTCCATCCCACACACTTGCCCCTCCACGCATCCCACATACTATCCATTTGCGGTCTCTCGACACAGAAATGGCGCGCAACTCCATTCCCGTTTCCTTTCCGACCTCTTGATAATCTGCCAGTTGCCATCGTCGAATCCCATCGTTAGCCCCGCCCAAAAGGTGCTTTCCGTCTGAGTGGAACGCAACTGTGTATACCCAGTCAGAGAAACCGGTGTCCAGTTCTGTAATTATTGTTTGGTCTTACTAAATTTTCAGCATTGGTCTTTCACCTCTCGGAGCCGCTACGCACCAGTATTTGTCGACGACATTCTTGCCAGTGTGCGTAATCGTCAGGATTGAAATGTTGGCGACAAGATGTTTGGTTTACTCGACGTGGTGCGTAAAGTTGCTCGATGAACACATTTTCTTATTCTCAGTTCGGTCTTCATGCGGCGCTTCGTGCCTTTGGCGCCGGTTCTTACTCGGATCCCAGCTACGTGATCGGGTAGCGATGACCAGACAAGTAGTCAGGCATCGGCGAAACCTTTGGTCTTTTTCTGAGGCAGACTGTGATCGCCCGCCATGTCTAGGTTGCGGGACTCGGTTCACGACTAGTGTACAATCTACACGAGGCTCAAACTCAATGGTTTCCCTCATAGTTGGTGCGTTGTGCAGACCTGTAGACCTTCCCGTTCAATGCTGCAGCCTTGCACTATTCTCCACGTGTCTACCTAGCATTCCCTCGTTCCCTCCTTTTCTTAGTAGGACATTCAGGGAGGCGGGGAACCCTAACATCACTTAAGAAATTCCTGGCACTTCAGCTCGGCGTTGCCCTAGGTACATTGGCCGATCATTATAGTGGTGCGTTCTATCAAACCGTGACTGGCATAATTGATACAGTACCTTTCTTGAAGCTGCCAAATGAATCGCCCACTGGTCTTCAGAGCACGACGGATCCTAACCGCCACCCTCTCCTGAGACAGGTCACCATCGCGCCCGAATGTAATGCCGTTACTTCGGATTGTGGATGCTGTGTTTTCGAATTTTACTCTACAGAGTTCAATGAAATGATTAAGGCTCTCCCCGAAGCTCCACTTTTCGGGCCCATCGGCGATCTTTCGCAAAACTGGCGCAGACAAACACACTTCCTCATTTATATTTGGTAACAAAAGCGCTGCCTCAGTCACAAAGAGGCTGTGGAAAGGGGACCAAGCTGGATCATCCCTTCACGCCTTCAGTACCGCGGGTTGTTCTTAGCTTTGAACTTCACCAATGCATGGAAGGAGCGAACATCGGCAGTCGTTCTCGCATTCGTCCACATGTGATGGTCATCCTGATTACTCATCCCATCAGTGACCTCGCGCAAAGCTCTAAAAGACTTTACGTTCTCGGCGAAACTTTCATACCGAAAGGGGCATCGATCACTGCGGCCACCCGACCTCTGCATCACGATGAGAAATTCTACGGAAATCCCGAGATATTCGAGCCATTCCGATTTGTCCACATACCCAAAGGAGACGGGAGAGGTCCGAAATATCGATTCGCCTTGACTACGATGAGACATACGTGGTATGTACTGACTTTCTCCTCTTTCGTCTACTGCGACGTGACCATCTGACTATTTTGTTCGCCCAAGACTTTTGTTCGCTGCAACCACTTTGAAATCCATATTGGCCCACACCGTTGTGACATACGACGTGGGACTGGGGGACAACGCGACGTGCCCGCTGAGCCTGTATATTGGCACTTCGATTCCAGCCAGTCCCCGTGCAAAGGTCGTGTTTAGACATAATTGAATGAATAGATTTCTTGTAAGTCCTTGCGCTAACATACAGTCTGTCTCATAATGACCCAGCAGTGGGCCCGTCGCTGATATCCAAACCCAACGTAAGGGCGACAGAATGCATCGACGAAGACAAGCCAACTGCCCCGAGACGTGTTGATACGGGTAGAGGTGACAAACTGTCTTGGAAGTCACGAGGTGAACAGACGTCGAGAAGGTCGTCTTGTTCATCCGTGGAATTGGAATTGGTTCCTACCATCGGCTACCATCAAAACCTGACGAGTTTGAATGCTAATAAGTTGTCTGCGCTTGAGTAGGCGCCACGAGGAGAGAGGTGTCTGGGTCCTCTGTATACTCCAGAACGTGACACATGACTGTCAATACGAGTGCCTCGATGGTCGTCGGTGCCGGTGGGGTATCGCGTCACCCACTCCGTAGTGACCAGTTGGGCATACTTGATGGATAGACGTCGAGAGACAGAAGAATATTGGGAACCGTTCTTGTAACATATACCTCTGCTATCACTAGTGGACGGCGACACCGATCAAGGAGCTTTCTCAATTCAATTCCTGAGGGTTTGTACCAATGATGGCGTTACAACGGAGTCCGATAGCATGGACCAGACGATGTCTCATCTCTCCGCGCGTCGCCGACCTCCAGAATGCGAAGGAAAGAGCGTCTCTAATAGATGATCGGTGGCGAATATTGGCCGTAGCTGGTCGGATACGTCGGGTCGTCTGAACTTGCTGTTCCCGAAATGTCGTGTGGGATGATCAGAGTGAGTGGAATATGTGGTGAATATTGCTCTTCAATTACCACCCGGGTCGTCCGACCAGAGAGCGGGCAGTGTAGAGAGGAACTCAGGGATGTCGACGGTGTCCCTGGAACGAATACTTGACGACATGTAGTAGACCCGTGTTCACAAGGGGCAATCAGCTCAGATCTTCAGGGCGTGATGAACTAGAAATTGAACATCGAGGCGTTCAATGGCGCCCTTGCCAAAATTGGCTTACGCGGTATCCCAGCGCATATCTTCGTCTGGGTCGACGTTCTTTCGGTCTGCAACAGTTCTAATAGATCAGATACCGTCTTCTAATCCTAACCTTTGCGTGTACATAGGTTTCTCCAATGACCGTTGAGCGAAAATCCTGGCGAGCTCGATCCGATACGGATAGGCCCATCAAGACTTGTATTGACACGAACTCAAAGAACTGCATGATAAATGTTCGCATGCTAGTGGTTCAGCGTGGTACCCACATGCATTGCATTAAACTACCTGCATCAATGCGTCCCATCTTGTGGACCTGAGCGAATACACAACATCCATGCGGGTAACCTGATTGAGATGGTAGGTAACCTGATCGAAATGGTAGCATCGCCTGCCCCTTGCTGATGCTGATCGATTGTGAGTCTAACGATGCATGGTAAAGGAAATCGCCGCACCATTACATGGACTCTCGCGGGTGAGGGATGAGATGGATTATTCTCTGGTCGCGCCTAATAGGATGTGAGTTGTCGTGGCGAGTTGTACAATTACCAGAAAAAGACGCACTGGGTCCGCTTCCTTTGTATCCGGGGCACGTTGTCCGCTACTGGAAGCACCTTCGTTCGGATGGTTGAGAGTAGCAGTCTTTTGAGGCGGTTTGTCCTGGACCGCGTAATGAGTCTCTGCAAACAAATCCGAGGAACGACGAACCTCTCGCTTTTTGAAGGCTCTTGCGACCGTTCGCTAAGAAAATATGTTAGATGCACCGCATCCGATCGCCTACCAAGGAAGAACACTCACTGGCTTGCGTTTAGCTGCTGCCATCCTCGAAGGACCCTTTTTTGTGTCGTCCACTCTCACCGAGGAGTGGGAGGGAGTTTGACGATCGGCATCCTGGCGCGACTTTCCAGAATGTCGATTAGGCTCATGTGAAGCTACGTCCTTCTTAGTTTTTCGTTGTAGCAACTTTTTAAATATCGAATGGCCATGAGACGACTCGGCTCCATCAAAGGCTTCCCTCGGATGTGCCTCTGGGTGGGGCGGGTCCAGCCGGGGTGTCTCATCCTCCCGGGAAGCGCCAGAAGAGACTGGGGACGGCGGCTTGAGCAGGGTCAACACGGAAGTAAGGAAGAAATGAAGGAATCACCAACCTCATCAAAGTCAAACCCGGGAGCAGGCGTGCTCGACGGCACCTCGACCTATCCCATCGTGAGAACTCAGTTTGAGGTTGAAGAGAACGAACTGGTACCTCGAGGGGATCGCCGTCGCCTCCTTCACTGTGGCCGTCGGACTCAAGTGTGCTGGATTTCCCAGGATCTTCCTATTGTATATGTAATGTCAGCAAGATTTTTGTGGTGATTCTGAAGGCACAGATACTTACATGGAAGGGGCCATACGAGTCGGGGAGAATCTTGCGGAGGTCACGAATGACGACTTTTCCGTCGAACCGTCCAGTTGCAAGATAGCAACAGTCCGGGGAGATCGCAATTGACCGTAACCGTTCACTGTCCTCGATGACGGGGCCGATCTGAGTCAGTGTCAATGTATCCAGGAACGAAAGGGAGTGGTCTTTGAAGGTAACAATAAATTTGCCATTAGCAGCAAGAGCTATAGAGTAGACGTTGTCGCCGCCATCGAGGATTGGCGATTCCACAATCTGGAACCCGGTAGAGACACTGAAAGACCTGATTGTGTTGTTGTGGGATGCGGCAAACATTTGCTGACCGTCCCTTGACCACGCAAGTGGAGTGGCTGGGCCATATTTGGGGATAGTAGTCTCAATGGTGATGAGCTCGTCGCCGTTACGACTGTCGAAAATGCGGATGCTGGCGCCCCCGTAGCAGGCAGTGGCGATGTGGTCACCATTGGGGGAGAATTTGACTCCGGTGACCTGAGTGAGTTGGTCCAGTTTGAGCGGGCCAATGAGTCTCTCGCCACCTGTAAGACTCCAGATGCTCACTTCCCCGCTGGAGTAAGTCCCAGTAGCAAACCTGGTTACTGTAAATCAGGGGAAATGTCGATTGCCCGCACCCTGTGTGTGTCCTCCACCTCAACAACCTTTTTGTGCATCTCTCCGTCCCACACACTTGCCCTGTTTTCGGTGCCACACAGTATCCACTTGCGATCCATTGACACAGAAATAGCATTCATATCCATTCCCATTTGCTTTTTAACCTCCTGGCCGCCTGCAAGTCGCCATTGTCGCATCCCATCGGCACTCCCTCCCAAAAGATGCTTTCCATCGGGATGGAAGGAGACTGTGTATACCCATCCAGAGTGACCGGTGTCGAGTACGATCGTTTGACCTTCCTAAATTTTCAGCATGGGTCTATGGGCCGTCGGAGCTACTACGCACCGGTATTCGTCGACGATATCATCACCAGTGTTACACGACCGTCGGGACTTCAGGATTGAAATATGAAGCAACAACTTGAAGGAGTCCCGGTTTACTTGTGGTGTGTAAAGTTGCTCGATGAACACGTTTCCTAATTCTCAATATGGTCTCAACGCGATGCTTCGTGTCTTTGGCGTCTGTTCTTACTCGGATCCCAGAACTACGTGACTTCGTAGCGATGACCAGACAAGTGGTCGGCCGCATCAGCGAAACCTCTGGTCTTTTTCCAAGGCAGTCTGCGATCGCCCTCATCTCTAGGCTGCGGGACTTGGTTCACGAAAGACATACAATTCGCATTAGACCAACTCGCGACATGCCCTTGCGACATCAGAACTCGGTCGGGAACTTGAATATGAAGCGCAAACATCAAGGCGTTCAAAGGGACCAAACGTTCACCGCTCCCGCTGTGCTCGTGGTCCATCAGCAGCTCGTAGAGCGAATTCGGAGGTGCTGGAGGCTGGGACACACAGAGTGTCTACGGGGACTCAGTGTTTGGGCCTTCGTCCTCCTGCCCAAGCTGCATGACGAACGGTGTTCCTAATAGCGCCGCGGGTCAAGCGTATAGTACGCCTTTCTCGACATCGCCAGGGCAGCATACAAGAGCAGCCGGGAAAAGCCTGACACAGTCGGGCGGCACCACTGTCGAGCTGGAAGAACGGCCGCAGCTCACACCCCCACGTCCTCACTTACTCTCCGTGTCTTGACTCTCGTGGATCGCGACTGTACTCGTAGCGTGTACGTTGTCGCCGCGACGGCGCTCACTAGAGACACTTGTTTGATGATCCCATTTTCCCTAATGTTCCCTTTTCCATTTCAGCTTGTGTCGCGATCCCGGCGCGTTTTAGCACCATCTTTGGACACACTCGCGTTCGTTTGGCGCGATCGTACACATTTTTTTTTTTCCCTCCAACTCCCCCTCGCTCTCGATTTAGATCGAGTTTACATGATCGCATTCGTTCTTCTGTCGTTTCCCAACCCCCTTATCCCTCGCAGCATTGTTTCGCACCCCTTTTCCATAAATCCTCGTTGGCTTGACCCGCTTGTTATTCCCTTTCTCTCTTATTTTTCTCAAACTGATGTTTTCTTTTCCACTTCAGCTTGCGCCGCGATCCTGGCGCGTTTTTTGCATCACCTTTGGACGCTCTCGTTCGCTTGGCTTAATCCTACACTCCGACTCGAGCTCTCGATTCAGATCGAGTTCTCACGACCTCATCGGTCCCCCCCCCAACTTTTTTTTCTTCTACGAACGAGGAACACAAAGCCGACAGTCACATTTATTTGGATGCGTTTTTGAGTGGGAATGGGCAGACGAATGGTTCGGTAGTTGCGCTATCCTTTGAGATGCGCACGCAGCAGTGCAAGTTCAGATGCCTGTGGTGCTGACATTCTTTCTAGCTCTAGTCGATCAGACATTGTCCTTCAACAACCCCACCAGGACTTCGGTGCCCCTTGACTGACTGGGCGGATATCCCAGCGAGCTTAATCACGGCCAGGGTTAGATCCATACTGACGCGGGAGGAGACACGAAGTCAAGGAACCGTAAAGTCGATGTGGACATGCTCGCGATCCATAGGAGTATCTACGTGTATTACATTGAGTCACCTAGATCAATCCGGCCCATCGTGTGTACCTGAGCGAAAACACAACAACCACCCGGGAAACGTGATCGCAAGGGTCGCGTTGCCTGTATCTGGTCTATGCTGATCGACTGTAAGCCCAACAATGTAGCCCCAGCAAAGTGACGCCTACCATTAGATGGACCCCTGGGGCCGAGCTTCGAGACGGATCGTTTACTTGTTGTGCCTAATAGGACGTGAGCTATCGAGACGAGATCCGCTATCACCAGAGAAAGTCATACCGGATCCGCTGCGCTTGCATCCGCAGTACCTTGTCCGCTACTAGAGCCACCTTCATTCGGATCCTTGGGAATAGTAGTCTTCGTAGGGGGTTTACGCTGCAACGTGTGATGAGTCCGTGCATACGAATCCAAGGGATAGCGAACCTTGCGCTTTCTGGTGTGTCCTGTGGACGTTCGCTAGGATGATACATTAGATACACCGCATCCGATCCATCAAGAAAGAGCACTCACTGAAACACGTTCAGCTGCAGCCATCCGCGAATGACCATTGTGTGCGTTGTGCACTCTCACTGGAGAATGGGAAGGGGATCCACCATCGGCAGGCTGGCACGACTCTCCAGAACGTCGGCGAGGCTTATGTGAACCCGGGTTCTTCTTAGTCGTTCGCTGTAGCAATCTTTGAAATATCGAACGGTCGTGGGATGACTCGGCTGCGTTAAGGTCTTTCCCCGGATGTGCCTCTGGATGGGAGGCCACTGGCAGGGGTACCTCACCTTCCCGGTGATCGACAGAAGAGGCTGGGGACGGTGGCTCCAGCAGGGTCAACACGGAAGCAAGGGGAAAAAAAAAAACACCAACCTCATCAAAGTCGAACTCGGCAGCAGGCGCGCTCGACGGCACCTCGACCTATGCTATTGTGAGAACTCGGTTCGAAGTTGAAACGAACGAACTGGTACTTCGAGAGGATCCCCGTCGCCATATTCACTGTGGTTGTCAGACTTGAGCGGGCTGGATTTCTCAGGATCTTCCTGTTGTACATGCAGAGGTGTCAGCAATATTTCTGTGGTGATTCTGAAGGCATAGATACTTACATGGAAAGGGCCATACGAGTCAGGAAGAATGTTGTGGAGGTCACGAATGACGATTTTTCCGTCCCGTCGTCCAGTCGCAAGATAGTGACTGTCCAGGGAGATCACAATAGACCGTAACGTTTCGCTGTCCTCGACGACAGGGCCAATTGGAGTCAGCGTCGATGTGTCCAAGAACGAAAGGGAACTGTCTCGGAAGGTAGCAATGAACTTGCCATTGGTAGCTAGAGCTATAGAGTGGACATCAATGTTACCACCATTGAGAATCGGTGATTCGGCGATCCGAGACCCAGTAGAGACACTGAAGGACCTGATCGTGTTGTTGTCGGACGCAGCATAGATTTGCTGACCGTCGTGTGACCATGCGAGCGGAGTGGCCGGGCCATATCCGGGGAAAGTAGTGTTGATGGTGATAAGCTTGTCGCCGTTGCGACTGTCGAAAATGCGGATGCTGGAGTCGTTACATGCGGTGGCGATGTGGTCACCATTGGGGGAGAATTTGACTCCAGTGACATCACCGCCGTGTTCCAGCGGGCCAACGAGTCTCTCCCCGCTGGTGATGTCCCAGATACTCGCTTCGTGAGTTGTAGTCCCAGTGGCGAACCTGGTGGAATCAGGGGAGACGTCGACTGCACGCACCCACTTTGTGCCTTCTACGTCGGTGACCTTTTCGTGCATCTCTCCGTCCCACACACTTGCCCCTCCCCTGCGCATGCCACACACGACCCATTTGTGGTTTCTCGACACAGAAATGGCATTTAAATCTAGTCCTGTTTGCTTTCCGGCCTCTTGGCCGTCTGCCAGTTGCCATCGTCCAACCTTATCGTTACTCCCACCCAAAACATGCTTTCCGTCAGGGTGGAAGGCGACTGCCCAAACCCAACCAGCGCCACCGGTGTCGAGAACTGTCGTTTGGTCTTACTGAATTGTCAGCATTGCTCAATCACTCCTCGGAGCTGCTACTAGTACGCACCAGTATTTGTCGACGACATCCTTACCTGTGGTGCGCAATCGCCAGGATTGAAGTGTTGGCAACAAGATGTTCGGTTTAGTCGTGGTGCATAAAGTTGCTCGATGAACACGTTTTCTTATTCTCAATATGGTCTTCACGCGGTGCTTCATGTCTTTGGCGCTTGTTCTTACTCGGATCCCAGCTATACGTGACCGGCTAGCTACGACCAGACAAGTAGCCGGCATCAACGAAGCCTCTGGTCTCTTCCTAAGGCAGTCCGCGATTGCCCATCATGTCTGGGTCGCGGGACTCCGTTCGCGACAGGTGCACAATCTGCATTCGACCAACTTGCGACATAGGCACAAAAATATGGCACGCTATCGACAAAGGTGGGCTCACTGAACTCAACGCATCGAAGGAGCGAAGTCATCAATAGTTGTTCTCGTATTTGTCTATGTACGGTGGTCATCCTGATTACCCATCCCATCAGTGACCTCACGCAAGGCTTTTATTATTTAATAAACGACTTCGCGTTCTCGGTGCAATATTCCAAATACCGGAAGGGACTTCGATCGCTCCAGCCGCCTGACCTCTGCACTGCGATGTGAAGTTCTACGGAAATCCAGAGGTATCCGAGGTATTCCGAATTGCCCATATGCTCAAGGGAGACAGGAGAGGTCCGAAACATCGATTCGCCTTGACTGCGATCGAGTATTTGGCATTCGGATATGATAGACATGCGTGGTACGGAATTTCTCCTCTTTCGTCTACTAAGATGTGACCATCTGACTATTTTGTCAGCGCAGGACCTTTCTTCGCTGCGGGCGTTGTGAAATACACGTTGGTCCACACCGTTGTCACATACGACGTGGGACTGGAAGACAACACGACGTACCCTCTGAGCCTGTATATTGGCACTTTGATTCCAGCCAGTCCCCGTGCAAAGGTCGTGTTTAGCAATAGAGCTGAATGAGTGGACTTTTTGTAAGTAGTTGTGCTAACATACAGTCTATGTCCCATAACGACTCAAGTACTTAGCTCTCAGCATTCAGCCCATCGCCGAGATTCATACCCAATGCAAGGGCAACAGAACGCATCGACGAAGACAAGCCCACTTTCCCAAGACGCGTTGATGCAAGTAGAGGTGGCAAACTGTCTTGGAAGTCACGAGGCGAATGTTTTGGCCGTAGTTGATCGAATACGTCGGGTCATCCCATCCAGGTCGTCCGACCAGAGGGACAGCGTGACTTCAAGAGGAGCTTGGAGATGTCGATAGTGTCAATGGATACTCGACGACATGTTAACAGACCCAGATTCATAAGGGGCAAACAGCTGAGGTCTTCAGTTCGTTTCCATCCCTATACCGTTGGGTTGACCACCGACACTGACGAGCTGGCCAAAGACGAATATTCCCTACGGCCTCTTGTTCGTACCACGGAGTTCGATTCCATGTCCTGCGACTGGCAGACACGGCCGACACGACCGGCGACCTCGCCCTCTCGATCAAATTTGGTGAGCAGGTTATAGACATACAAAGACGGCGGGTCATGTTTTGAGCTTCTGGAACCAGAACAAACGTGCTTATGTTTGCGGGCAGCACGGTCGGAGGTGTGAAGATGATTTCGCGGACCTCATTGACGATGGCACTCTGGAGAGAGGAGGTTGACGTTTCGCAGAGCATTTCGGCGGATAATGGTGGTGATGCCTTATTATCATTACCCTACTCGCAGAGTGAGTCACTGATTGTCGCCGCAATGCTTGTCACGTGCTAAACTTGGTAGTGATCAACCTTCCGATCCAACGATTTCCTCCTGCTTTTCGTCAAGATCTGCTGTCGGGAGCTGGAGACGCTCCATAAATTTGATTTCTGGCATGACCGTCTCCTATTTCGCCTGGCATTTACCCCCGTACCTGGGGTAGAAACGATCTCTTCTAGCTTATCTTCCAGATACCCATCAGTTGTCGTGTACACATCAATTGTGACATCCGATTCTCGTCACGGCATTCCTCCTCACAAGCGGTCCCTCTTTGGGGTCTACGAAGCGTCTCCCCGATCCCTTCCCGACGAATCATGCAGTCATGTTCGTCCAGGAAACCATCTCCCTGTAGCAAATTCCATTCACTCCCTGCTGGTCACACACCAGAAGTAGTCTCCAGGCTCATTCTTTTGGGCCAGACAATGCATACAATCCAAGCCGCCTCGACACGTCATCGTTCAATCTGAAGTCCTTTCACCAGGTTCGTGCAAACTCTCCAGCGCGAATTCCCCCGTTCCTTCATTCCACCCCACCTTCTGCAGATACCCTTCGCATGAATGGCAATGACAGGAAAGGCTTAACCGCTGTTTCTGTACGTCGTCTAGGGGACTGACCCGCCCACAGCCGAACAGGAACGTTCGCTGCTATTGCACCGGTGCCATGCCTTCAGCCCAACTCTTCCGTTCTAGACACATCTTCCGATGATTCCGAGCTCGACGAAGATGAAGAGGTTGATAGCGATGGCGGAGGAATGTAAGGTCGACAAGCACGTTTATTTATTCTTTGGTCTATTCACGCGGTGCTTATTATTACTCATATCCCAGGCTGCGGCGTGACCTCGCTTGCGACGGCCAAGCAAGCGGTCAACATCGGCGAAACTTTCCCTCGTTGCCACGGATAGTCTTACCTTGGGACTTGCGAATGCTCGTCATATCTCAGCCGCAGGACTCGGTTCACGACGCAGGTTGTACAATAACTCGTGACAAAGCACATGTGCGTTCCACGATGCTCCTGAACAAGGAGCCCTCATATTCGAGAAGAATGTTCTCCGTAAAATGGGGGATAAATGTATATCAGTTCACCACTCCGAACGGGTTTACATCACGTTTATACCCACATGTATGGGCATTTCTCGAACAGCCCGTGCCCGCCGCCATAGCCGTTGGACAGGTGGACGTCGCAGACGTACGTACGTGCCGCTCACGATCAGGCGAAAAGTCGACATTGGCGAAATATTTCATCCTTTCTAAGGGCAGTCTGCGATTGCTCGTCATGTCGCAGCTGCGGGACCCAGTTCACGACGGCTGTACAATCCGCATTAGACCAATTCGCAACATACCGCGCAAAAAATTCGCGCACATCCCAGTCATTCCTGAAACGGTGCGCCGAAACTGCAATGCCCCGTCCCCAATTAGTGTTTGGGTTCTTTGGATGGTACTCTAATCGACCACCTATTGAAGGATGGAAGGTTGACAGCGGCTGAAATGAGCGACTGTTGACCATAGGGCTCCCTCTTGATTGTCGGTCTCGTGCCCTTGTGACCTTATTTTTCTCAATCTCTTTCGCGTTTTTAGCATTGTTTTGGATGCTCTCTCGTTCGTTTGGCCCGATCATACACGTCCTTTCTCTTCCCTCTATTTTTCCTCCGAGCTTTTCTCGTTGATTATTTAGATCGAATTTTCATGATCTCATTCGTTCCCCCTCATATAAACGAGGAACGTAAGGTCGACAAGCATGTTTATTTGGATACATTCTTGACAGGGAACGGGCAAGCGAATGATTCGATGGTTGTATCATCGTTTGAGATGTGTACACAATCCAGTACAAGATCGCGTGCTACGGCCAGTCTTTCCAGCTCTGGTCAGTCAGACATTGCCCTCCAATCCCAACCTTCGCGCACATGCGGACCCGATCGATATCGGCGCCTTCTGAGTAAATAGCCCAGCAAGTTTAATCACGGACGGGCTTATCAGGATTCATACTAGCACTGCGACGCGACGCGAACTCGTGGTCGATGTGGACATACCCGCGATCCAGCGTGGTATTGTATCCAATCACCTAGATCAATGTGTCTCGTCGTGTGCACCTGAGCGATGACACGACAACCAAGCGGGAAACGTGATCGAAAGAGTGGCTTGGCCTGTGTCATCTTCATGCTGATCACCTGTAAGTCGTAATAATGTATGTAGGCTAACGTAGTAACGCGTACCGTTACACGAACCCTCCCAGCTGAGGCCACCGGTTGAGATGGATCATTCGCTTGTTGCACCTAAAAGGACGTGAGCGATTATGACGAGGTCTACCATCACAAGAAAAGTCATACTGGGTCCGCTGCACTTGGATCTGCAGCACCTTGTCCGCTACTAGAAGTACCTTCGTTCGGGAGCTTGGGAATAGCAGTCTTGGGAGGTGGTCTTCGCTGCAATGTGTGATGAGTCTCTGCGTCCAAATCCGGGGAATAACGAACTTTTCGCCTCCTGGTATGTCCTGTGGACGTTCGCTAGGATGATATGTTAGATACACCCCATCCGATCTATCAAGGAAGAGCACTCACTGAAACACGTTCAGCTGCAGCCATCCTTGAAGGGCCTTTGCGTGTGTCATCCATTCTCGCCAGGGAATGGGAGGGAGTTTGACGATCGGCATCCTGGCGCGACTTTCCGGAAAGTCGATCAGGTTTATGTGAAGCTACGTTCTTCTTAGTCTTTCGCTGTAGCAACTTTTTAAATATCGAATGGCCGTGGGACGACTCGGCAGTATCAAAGTCTTCCTTCGGATATGCATCCGGATGGGACGGGTCCAGCGGCAGTATCTCATCTTCCCGGGGAGCAGCCGAAGAGACTGGGGACGGTGGCTCGAGGCAGGGTCAACACGAAAGCAAGAACGAAAATGAAGTAACCACCCACCTCGTCAAAGTTGAATCCAGGAACAGGCACGCTCGACGGTACCTCGACCTACACTCTCGTGAGAACTCACTTCCAGCGGGAACGAACAAACACGTACCTCGAGGAGATCGCCATCTTCATCTTCACTGTGTCCCTTGGACTCGAGTGGATCGGATTTTCCAGGTTCTTCCTAGTGTACGCACACGATGGAGTCAGCGCAACTCTTTCGGTGGCGGAGTGATTGACACCTACTAGATCAGAGTCGTTGTCGTGGCTACCCGGGGTCAAAGGCTGCTCGTCTTGTCCTTCAGTGGGAGTAGATACCTACACAATCTGTCAGCATGAGAGACAGGATGGAGTTTTATCTGATGTGCCAGTACTATGAAGGCACAGATACTTACATGGAAGGGACCATACGACTCGGGAAGAATCTTGCGGAGGTCACGAATGACGATCTTTCCGTCACGTCGTGCGGCTGCAAGATAGCAACTGTCCAGGGAGATAGCAATCGACCGTATCCGTTTGCTATCCTCAATGACAGGGCCAATCTGAGTCAGCGTCGATGTGTCCAGAAACGAGAGGGAATAGTCTCTGAAGGTAGCGATAAATTTGTTATTTGCAGCTAGAGCTATAGAGTGGGTCTCAACGTCGCCGCCATTGAGAATCGGCGATTCAGCAATCTGGGATCCGGTAGAGACACTGAAAGATTTGATCTGGTTGTTGCGGGATGGAGCAAAAATTTGCTGAAGGCTGTCGCGGAGTGTCCATGCGAGCGGAGTGGATGGATCGTATTCAGGGGTGGTAGTCTTGACAGCGATGAGCTCGTCACCGTTGTGACTGTTGAAAATGCGGATGCTGGTGCCCCCGTAACATGCAGTGGCAATGTGGTCGCCATTTGGCGAGAATTTGATTCCGGTGACACCCTGGTCGTGTTTGAGTGGGCCAACCAGCCTTTTCCCGCCTGCAAGACTCCAGATGCTCGCTTCCTTGTCGGAGTAATCGCCAGTGGCAAACCTGGTCACGTCAGAGGAGATGTCGACTGCCCGCACCCTGCGTGTGCCCTCCACCTCAACAACCTTTTCATGCATCTCTGTGTCCCACACACTTGCCCCCCTTTCAGTGCCACATAGAATCCACTTGTGATCCATCGACACAGAAATGGCATTCATATCCATTCCCATTTGTTTTCCGACCTCCTGGCCATCTGTGAGTCGCCATCGTCGAACCCCATCACTGCTCCCGGTCAGAAGGTGCTTTCCGTCAGGGTGGAAAGAGACTGCGTATACCCAGTCAGAGTGACCGGTATCCAGCACAATCGTTGGGTCTTGCTAAAATTCAGCATTGGTCTATCACCCCTCGGAGCTGCTACGCACCGGTATTCGTCGACGATGTCATCACCAATGTTATACTATCGCCGGCGTCGAGATCTCAAAGGACAAGATGTGTCGGTTTACCCGTGCGTAAAGTTGCTCAATGAACACATTTCCTCGTTCTCAATGTGGTCTTCACGTGGTGCTGGCGCCTATTCTTACTCGTATCCCAGCTACTACATCACCTCGTAGCGATGAACAGACGAGTGGTCAGCATCGGCGAAACCTTTCGCCTTGTCCAAGGCAGTCTGCGGTTGCCTGTCATGTCTAGGTTACAGGGCTCAGTTCACGACAAGTGTACAATCTGCATTAGACCAACTTGCGACATGGACACAGAAATATGGCACGCTATCGACAAGGGTGGGGTCAAACTCAATGCACTGAAGGAGCGAAGTCATCAGCAGTCGTTCTGGCATTTGTCTATATGCGATGGTCATCCTGATTCCTATTAGTTCCCGATAAAACTTTCATACCGAAAGGACCGTCGATCGCTGTGGCCGCCCGATCTCTGCACCACGATGAGAAGTTATACGGAAATCAAGAGGTATTCGAGCCGTTCCGATTTGCCTACATGACCAAAGGAGACGGGGGAGGTCCGAAACATCGATTCGCCTCGACTACGATCGAGTGTTCCGGATATGGTGGACATACGTGGTATGGACTTTCTCCTCTTTCGTCTACAGAGGTGTGACCATCTGACCATTTTGTTAGCCCCAGGACCTTTCTTCGCTGCACGCGCTTCCAAATCCATGTTGGCCCACATCGTTGTAACATACGATATGAAGCTGGAGGACGACGCAACACACTCGCTGTGCTTTTTTTGTAAGTACTTGCGCTGATGCACGGTCTGTCCCGTAACGACCCAGCATTCAACCCGTCGCCGAGATTTAAACCCAACGCAAGTGCAACAGAATGCATGCCAACTGTCCCGAGATGCGTTGATGCGGGTAGGTGTGACAAACTGTCTTGGGAGTCACGAGGCGAACGACACCGAGAAGGTCGTCTTGTCGGCGGGTTATCTGGACTCGAGCAAACGCCATGAGGAAAAAGGTGTCTGGGTCCTTTATGCACTCCAGAACGTGACGTGTGATTGCCAACACGAGTGCCTCGGTCGTCGGTGAGGTATCCCGAGGAACTGATTGCATATAGAGTACACTTGTACATTCTTGGCGCACCACCTACCCCGTAGCGACACGGCTGGGCATACTCGCTGGATAGATGTCGAGAGATAGAAGAACTTCCAATCCTAACCTTGGCATGTGTATAGCTTATTCAATGACCGTTAGGTGAAATCTTGGCGAGCTCGATCCGATGCAGACAGTTATCAGGACTCATACTGATGCCGCGAACTCAAAGAACTGAATGTTCGCATACTAGCGGTCCAGCATAGTATCCATATGTATTGCATTAACCACTGCATCAATGCATCCCATCTTGTGGACCTGAGCGGATACACAACATCCATACAGGTAACCTGATTGAGATGGTAGGTAACCTGATCGATTGTGAGTCTAACGATGTATGGTAAAGGAAATCGCCGCACCCATTACATGGACTCTCGCGGGCGAGGGTTGAGATGGATTATTATCTTGTTGCGCCTAATAGGACGTGAACTGTCGTGACGAGTTGTACCATCACGAGAAATTTGAGGCGGTTTGTCCTGGACCGCGTAATGAGTCTCTGCAAACAAATCCGAGGAACGACGAACCTCTCACTTTTTGAAAGCTCTTGCGACCGTTCGCTAAGATAATATGTTAGATACACCGCATCCGATCGTCCATCAAGGAAGTAATACCCACTGGCTTACGTTTGGCTGCAGCCATCCTCGAAGGACCCTTGCTTGTACCGTCCGCTATCGCCGGGGAGTGAGTGGGAGGGTGATTGGCGATCGGGATCCTGGCGCGACTTTCCAGAAAGTCGATCGGGTTTGTGTGAAGCTACGTCCTTAGTTTTCCGCTGTAGCAACTCTTTAGATATCGAACGGCCGTGGGACGACCCGGCTGTATCAAAGCCTTCCCCCGGATGTGCCTCTGGATGGGGCGGGTCCAGCGGCGGTGTCTCATCCTCCCGGGGAGCGGCAGAAGAGACTGGGGACGGTGGCTCCAACAGAGTCAACACAGAAGCAAGAACAAAATGAAGTAACCACCAACCTCATCAAAGTCAAACTCGGGAGCGGGCGTGCTCGGCGGCACCTCGACCTATCCCATCGTAAGGACTCGCTTCGAGGTTGGAACGAACGAACTGGTACCTCGAGAGGATCACCGTCGCCATCTTCACTGTGACTGTCGGACTCGGCGAGTGGGCCAGATTTCTCAAGATCATCTCCCTATTGTACGTGTGATGTCGGCGAGATTTGTCTGGTGATTCTGAAGGCACAGATACTCACACGAAAG
This sequence comes from Boletus vinaceobasis, assembly GCA_038092335.1. Classification (NCBI taxonomy): domain Eukaryota; kingdom Fungi; phylum Basidiomycota; class Agaricomycetes; order Boletales; family Boletaceae; genus Boletus; species Boletus vinaceobasis. The sequence goes on along the minus strand of JBBPQE010000306.1, from coordinate 5,749 downwards.
TGACCATACGAGTCGGGAAGAACCTTGCGGAGGTCACGAATGGCGATTGTGCCGTCACCTCGTCCAGTCGCATGATAGTAACAGTCTGGGGAGATAGCAATTGACCGTACCCATTTATTGTCCTCAACGACTGGGCCAATCGGAACCAGCGTCGATGTGTCCAGAAGCGAAATGGAATGGCCTCTGAAGGCAGCAATAAATTTGTCATTGGTGACTAGTGCTATAGAGTGGACGTTGGCGCTATTGAGAATCGGCGATTCCGCAATCTGGGACCCAGTAGAGACATTGAAGGACCTAATCCCTGGACCACGCAAGTGGCGTGGCTGGGACATATTCGGTGATAGCAGTGTTGATGGTGATGAGCTCGTCCCCATTCGACTGTCAAATATGCGGATGTTGGTGCCCCTGTAGCCTGAGCATGCGGTGACGAGGTGGTCGCCATTGGGGGAGAACTTGATTCCAGTGACATCCTTGTTCAGTTCGAGTGGGCCGACGAGTCTCTCTCCGCTTGTGATGCTCCAGATACTCGCTCCATGATTTGTAGTCCCAGTAGCAAACCTTGTTGAATCAGGGCAGACTGTAACGTCGACAGCGCCAACCTTGTTTATATCGATGACCTTTTTGCGGATCTCTCCGTCCCATACGCTTGCCCCGCGTGTAGTTCCACACAATATCCGCTTGCTATTTCTCGACACAGAAATGGCGTTCACATCCATTTCTGTTTCTTTTCCGACCTCTCGACCGTCGGCAACTCGCCACCGTCGAATCCCATCACTATTCCCGCTCAAAAGATGCTTTTCGTCGGGGTGGAAGGAGACTGCGTATACCTATCCAGAGTCACCGGTGTTGAGTACTATCATTTGGTCTTACTGAATTCTCAGCATCGCTCGATCACTCCTCGGAGCTGCTACGCACCAGTATTCGACGACGACGTCATCACCAATGTTTTACAATCGTCGGTGTGGAAATGTCAAGGAAGAGGTGTTTCGGTTTATTCGTGGTGCGCAAAGTTGCTCGATGAACACGTTTCCTTGTTCTCATGATCAGTATGGTCTTCGCGCGGTGCCCCGCATCTTCGGCGCCTATTCTTATTCACATCCCGGCTACATTACCCCGTAACGATGAGCAGACGAGTAGTCCAGCACCGGGGAATCCTTCCATCTTTTCCAAAGGCACTCCCGTGATTGTTCGTCATGTCTAGGCTGCGGGGCCCGGCCCACGACAAACATACAATTCGCATTTGACCAACTCACGACATACTGCACACAAAATACGGCACGTTATCGGTAAGGGTGGACTCAAACTCCAGACGAATGTTCTCCATAAATGGAGATGAATCTATGGATCCTACGAACACTATATGTGTGTCAGTGTAACTGGGCACACAACATTCTCTAATGTATTATGCTACCATCCAGGGTAGGACGGGAGCCCCGTATTTCAATACTTCCGATAAATAGGCAAGATCAACAACTTTGTTCACTAACTGTCGCCGAATTTCGACCGACGTCCAAAGCTCGTCTGAGCTGGCGGACATCTACGTGTTGAGAGCCAGCATGTACTGGCAGAGTGTACACTACTGAGACATACCTGAGGTTCAGCTTAATTATAGAACGTAGTGTTTCGAATGAAGAACTCTTTTCTAACTCAGACTAGCTGAGTCTTAATGTGAATACACAAAGTGTGTGAACTACTCTCCTAATACAGTAGTGTAGTGAGTATAACGTTCAACAATTTGAACCTCTGAAACACCGGTAGCCGTCTTGCTACTTGAACCAACATTTAAAGGAGACGACCTCTCCTTCTCTGAACCTCTGAACCCTCAAACCCTTGACCCTAGAGTCTGCGCTCGTCCCTATCCGGGCCAAGCATAACAAATAGTAGCAATTGAGGGTATTGATTGTGAGAGGAATTGCTGAACAAATTGGAGGGGTTAGCTTTCTGTCCTGTGACGCCTTTTGGAGGTGATCATGGATGTGATCCATCACTGGAATCACAGTCACCAAGTTGGGGCCTGAGCAGAAGAAGAACAATGTGGCGTCTTTCAGGACCTAGTAAGCGAGATCAGATGAGCCCTTAGTTATGTTGATTTGCACGAGGTGGCAGTGTGCCTACCTTTAGTACCCCATGTAGCTGTTTGACAAATTCCCACTTATCCTCAGCCAATTCAAACTGCCACAAACCCAGGTCTCGCCATTGTGTGACAGAGTCAACAGCCTTGTAATGTTGGATGGCATACTCAAGCATGTCAAAGGTCAAATTCCACCTAGTGGCAACATCACGTGGCATCAAGGTCATGGGCATCTTCAGGTCATGCACAATGGTTTGCCAAGCAGGAAGGACACTAGTTGTCAAATGGATGACCTTGTACGCAAGCTTGCGCAGCTGGCAGAATGGGTATCAGTTGATTATCAGATGGTAAGCCTTGCACTGACCTTGACCAGCGCGAGCTTGACAGGCTAAATGGTTCGCTCTAGGTGACAATGCTCTTCATCTGCCAACTGCCTCCTGCGCTCAATGTGCCCAACTTGGATGGCTGGTGTGAAGAAAGTTCAGGCGTAGCCACGTTCTCGGTATCCCTGAGCCTGGCCCATGGAATCGTTGCCCGTTTTGGGCGAGCTGCTATGTTCTCGAGCTCGGCGGCGTTCATTTCGGGGGAAGTAAGCGAAGCGAGTGAAACAAAAACTTAATTTCTTCACAATTACTAATACATGACTAAGATTCATAAGCCCCCAACCAGAGCCGCGGCCCCAGGGCCTGACCAAACGGAAGCCCCAGCCCCCAGGCCCCCTAAGCCCTCGTCAAGGGCCCGGCTTGGCCCGGCCTAAGTAGGCTCGGCCTGGCCTGGCTCGGGGCCTGAGGCCGGGCTTTGCACATCACTAGTAACTTACGCCCTTCATAACCACTTCCAGCTCCAGTCGCATTCGGGCCAGGTAGGAATTTACTACTTACTCCACCCATACAAACGGGAGAGGATCGGTGATCGGGAATTCACTCCCTGTCTCTCACAGTGTTTTTTACAGACTGCCGTGCTGCAGAAGCACAGGTTTTGGCCCACCCGCTTATGTTGCTCAGCCGTTTTTCGTCCATCCGTCAGGGCCCACAGCTTGGAGGGCCATTAGTGACGCGGCTTCCGAGGTCGATATGTGTCTGATGGTGAATTCACCCCCGCATTTCGTGTTGTCGGCTCAGATTCATAGGGCTATGGTGGAGGTTACTCATATCCCGCCAGCGTTATTTGTGGACACTGCCGATCAGATGGGTGGGCTAGTGTGATGATTGGATTGAGGAACTTAGGTAGGCTGACCTCATCGTCCACAGATTCCCCAGCTCTTCCTTGCTTTCGTGCACATTGGTTTTCAGCGTCGTTTTCACTGTAACCTACTCATCCCACCATGACATGTGACTGTACATGCAAGGGCAGATCCCCCTTTTGGGCACTATGCGCGATCTATACGCTGGATCACATTGATACACCCGCGCCCCTTCCGTCGATCGTGCGGTTTTCCTCATTCTTCTGCCGCTCTTGTGATCTCCTAGGATTCTCGTGTCCTTTCGTGAGTATTACTCGTTTCTAAGTTCTCTCTTCCACGTAGTCCCATACCCAGGACATAAAAGGAACCACAGCTTTATCACGATTACACCTAACCTAGTGAGCACCGACGCCTCGAACCCCAGCTACTGAATAAAAATAATTACCTACAATGGTCAGGAGCAAACCGCACCCATCTCCATTGACGGCTAGCGCTTCTTCGTGTAAGTTACAGTGCAGCTCGGGTTGCAAGCAAATGTAGTGCCCGCTCTCCGAGTGTGAATGTCACGGCGCTGTTGCAACTTCGCCGGTCCGTTGTGAATTGAAAAGAAAAGGACAACGCTGACATTGCCGACCTCGTGTCACTGCGACAAGCGGTCATGACACCTACCCATTCGCTGGGTGTTAGAAATTAATTCTCGGGTGTGTAGGTCCTGAAGATGTTTGCAACACAGAATCAAATCGCACGTGCGGAGAAGGTCCCCCGAGACGATGCCTGCGTTAAGCGGCTTCGGGAGGCACAATACATTAAGCTGAGAAAACGAGGCACATGTATGCATAGCTAAATAGATATCAGAGTCATCATTCAAAGCACAACCCTCCTCTGTTTTTCAGCAACGCCCCAGCATCACCATTCGTCTCCGGTTGTCTACCCCAATTTTCTCGTTCAAGCCTGACGCGTATTATCTCCCAACGACCGTGAGTCGAGTCGAATGTCCTCCGATTCGTCCACGTCCTCCTCCACGGCCTGATCCTGCACTGGGGGAACATCCGCGAACGCAATCGCAGACAGGACCGCGTTTTGACTGGCGATGGGTCGCGACAACACACCGAATCCGGTGTCGATCCCATGCCAGCGGCGACGAAGGTCACGGTCATACAACACCCGCACGTCGATGATGAAACGAGGCATCATGCCACATAGGGCGATGTAAGTAAACATGCCCACGAAGAGCAGCCAAGTACTGGCGCTAATTGCCCCGCCTTGGAGTACAGAAATAATATTGTAAAGCACGTTCCTAGTAAAACAACAGCAAGTCAGTTTGCAGTCTCGAGAGCGAGATGAATGGGGGAAGGTGATTTGTGGCGTGGCGAGCGAGGGTATGGGACAGCGAGACCTACACGAGGAAATAAAGGATGCCATCTTTCGCGAGTTGTTGCATGTACCGATTAGGCTGCCACTGCTTGGTCGCCTTGTACATCTCGACTGTTTGCCTCAAGGTTTGGATGAGAGCAAGAACCAAAAGTGCGGTGGCGACAAGAAATCGCGGGATTTTGCTATACGGGTGAATCTTGATTGCAATGTCGCTCAGAGAGACATAGCAAAACGAGAAATCGCTGATTTGCTCAGTTGTGACTTGATGAGAGGAGATGGAGGCCGCTGATGTGAGATCGAAGTGAGGCACGCAGCGTAGCTCGAGACATACCTGAAAGGGTAGTACTGGGATTCTCGTAGATGCCTGTATAAACAAAGGTAAAAATTACCTGTAGCAAATACATGGTCAGGAGGACCCAGAGGATGATTTTGGATAGATTCCACATTGCATACACCCGCAGGATCATTACGACTGGAACCGAAATCATGATTCAGGGAAAGCAATCAGCGGCAGTACAGCGACTCACCATCAGCGGCATTATAGAATATTTCAAACCCCCACAGAGCAACCATGTGTATTATGGTACCTTTGGACGAGCCGTGTCTTATATATGCTAATGGTGTGGCGAGCAGTAAACCAATTGACTTACACCTTTGGAAGTGTTATCAATATAGTTTTTAATCGGAGCTCAGAGGCCTACGTCTAGAAAATGGTCATTCATGGCAGACAAGGTGCAACGCAGGAATACTTACTGTGAGAGGGCCAGGGATAAATGTAGTACCATCTGCGCAGGCATCTGATCAGCTCGATCGATCTGTAATTCGGTCCGGAACTTACCCAGGCCACCAATACTTGAGTATGGATTCATCGTTAACGATGTGATTCGATATAGATCGCAGTAACTGTAGACTTACATAACACTGCAAGCATTGCACCATGTTTTTCCAGAGAACATTGACAAAACATGAAACAATAAGATAAAATTTTATTCAAGCTTTTTTGGGGGGGAATATCTAAATAATACTTTGTATCTTCACTTAATGTTCTATCCTGTGACAATCAGAAAGAACATGTTATATGTTCAGTACCATAAAGTACAACATTTTGATGGCTGCTATTG
>JBBPQE010000305.1:0-28002 GCA_038092335.1 Boletus vinaceobasis | reverse complement strand
GTAGGCGCGCACATCCAACACGGCAAGGTTGCCCCCCCCCCTGCGCATACGGATCAGTCTCTCGAGCGCACGTCCTTGCCTTCGCCCCACACACGACTGGGCAAAGTGTCACCAACACGGGGACAAGAGGGATGTGCCCGCTGTCTGCGAGACAACGCGTACGTGAATCCATGCAAAATGCATCGGTGACGGGTTGGCTGCAACACAAAGGAAGGAAAAGGATGCGACTACCGTGACAGACCTCGTACCATGCATTTTAATCAAGGAGTCAGCGACTTTGATGGCTGGTATGCGCTCTTGCAAAGTCGATACAACAGATGGGATGACAGGCACGATTACTAAATCTGGTCGGAGAAACATCTTGGAGACCGTGAGTCCGCTGACTAAGCACTGTTGGGTTGCCCCAACACCACCAGCGTCCGCAATCCCGCTCAAGGCCTCGCATCGAGCCCCTCGATGAAGGGTTACTTTGCTTTCCCTCCTCCCGCCAACACCGCCAACACCGCACCCCAGCCCCAAAAATCAGAGTTCACTAGCGCATGTGCCACATGGGACCATCACGACTGCCACGACGCAGGACAACCCGAACACAGCGGGAACGCAGGTGATGAGCAGACAATGTTGGAAGTGGAAAGACGCGAAAGACGCGAGCAGGAACGCGCGCTCGGCGAGCGTAGCGAAATTGAGTGGGTACGCGCTGGTGGCGTTCTCCGAGACGCGTTCGGGAGGCGGGACAAGGTGCGCACAGAGTGGATACGTCAGGAACTGCAGACGCAGGAGGTGGAGAGGGCGAGGATGGCAAGGTGGGAGACGTATGAAGTGCGTTGGCGCGCGATGCAATCGTCCACGGCGCCGATCGCGTTCATCGAGTTTCCGTGGCCACTCGGAGAGCGTGTGTCGAGCCGTGACCTTGGCCCGCTCACGCGACGCGCCGTCTCGGAATTTCTGTTTGAGAGCTTAGCTGTCAGGATGAATACGACGACGAAGAAGGAGAGGATTCGGGTCTCGTTGCTACGTTGGCATCCGGACAAGATATCCCTTGTGCTCAGCCGGGTGGTGTCCGACGACTTGGAGCTTGTACGGGAGGGGGTCCATGTCGTGTTTGGCATTCTCAAGGCTTTGCAGGACGCGGAACGGACAGGGACCTGATATCCATGGCAGTAAGGACTATTACGATCTGTAACAACTATATCCGAGTACGCGTATCAAAGTCGTCCGTGTTCCTAGTGACATTGCAAAACTTGAAAGTCCCCGGTGGAACTTTGCGTCCTCGCTATGTATATGACTCACTCAGAGAAATGCTCCAACATTTTCGATAGCCAGTTGTGTTGTTAAAAATGTGATTTGCAATTGGACAAGCTGCATAAGGCATCAGTGCCACTTTATCTCCAGTACGGTTTGGATTTGACAAGTTGTGGAGAACAAAAGATGTTTTCCCGGTACCACGCAAGTTCTGCAAGAGTGAATTAGTAGATGACCGAGTCAAAGATGGAAAGGGTAAACCTCGAATAGAACACTGGATGTCTTCCAATGCTCTACATGAATGTCATCCGGAGGTGGCCGCTGAAGTGGACTGAAACATACCTGTGTTTACCGCTCAAAATGCTCCGTGGTACATGCGTGCCAGGATACCATCTACTGCACAACTCCTGGGATATGCTGTCAAGGTATTGGAACTAGGAATGGGGGAGGAGTACCCACCTTGATTGATGACACATCTGGCTTGCTGATTAGGCCGCTGGTTGTAGATCAAGTAAAATAGAAACACTTGCCGACAATCCTTCAAATGGACATAATATCAGAAGGGCATTGGCAGTACTAGTGACGACTCCACTTACCTATAATGCAGCCAATCCAGGACGTCAGGCATTTCCTCCACCAAAAAGGATCGATCCGCATGAACTGAATTACCCGCAAGCACACCCGCCCGTTTTTCTGGTATCCATTTCTTGATGTACTCGAGGACTGCACTCGAAACATCGTCTATACCATGCGGCGACTCGAGGCATGCTTGTGTCAGACCCGACTAGTACTTTTCAACGATCCGTATCTTTCCTGATAGTCGTGCACGACGCTTACTTTGCCATGTTGTTCTATACACCATTCATGCATGCTTGGTCGATATGAGATAAAGTCAAAAGGGTATGGGAACGAAAAAAAAAGCGCGTACTTGTCTAATATCGACGTGTCCCTTTTGATCACAAATTCGATGCCGTCGTCCACCACATCCAGGTTACCGTTAGTGATGATCACCTACGAAACAACCAGGTTCAACCCGCTCTGTTCACTGAAATCGTAAAGACGTTCGACTCACAGCGATCTCGAGAAGCTTGTCCCGTTTAGGATTCAATCCAGTCATCTCACAGTCTATCCAGACAAGAGGACCATCCTGGAAATTGAGTTGGTTATGATAGACGGTCGACGTAGTCATGATATTCGATCGAAGATGGGTCTGTGCAATGCCAATATTTCGTAGTGGAACCAATAGTCGTGCGATATTCATGTGCAGATTAAATCCAAGGAGCTCAGGGAGAGCGGAGCAAAGGAGGTCGCTGAGCGGAGTAGTATGTAGTCAAAGGGACAATACATAGCCAGGGACTTCAAATTACTACGTTACGCATGACGGTGGGCACTCAAGCTGGGTAACAGTACACATGGAAAACGCGCACGCACCGTAAACTCGAATCGCTGATAAATCACTAACTAAAGGTCAGTGGTCACGAAAACTAGACGGTTACATAATCAGTCAAGCGGAAGCAGGGGGCCACTTTCGGTGATCTGGGCGACAATGTCGTCCTCAACAGCACAGCAGACGTTTTCCCTTGCGAACCAGATTCATCAAATCTCACCCCAGGATGAAATATACGCCTTTGATGTCGAGGCCAACAAACGCATACTTCAACAGACGCCATGGAAGCAAGAGTACGTTCTTGGTTGTCACAGCCCTCCTGTCCAAGCACGTTGCGATCCCATGGTACCCTGTACTCATCGTGACTACACAGTCCAAATTACTTCAAATCGTGCAAAATATCCGCTGTTGCACTGATTAAAATGGTTCGCTGCCCCTACCTTTTATCTCTCTGCACCCGCCACTGGCATTCGGCCAGCTTTCGTCATCAACTTCAAATGGTGCTCGGGAGGCTTAAATTTCTGTTGTCGTTAGGTCATACATGCGAGGTCAGGCGTTCCGCACGAGATCATGGGCCTCATGCAAGGAAAAATCGTCGGCAACTCAATCGTGATCATGGATTCCTTTGCGTTACCGGTCCAAGGCACCGAAACGCGTGTCAACGCCGCAAACGAAGCGAACGAGTACATGGTCACATACATCCAGGAGGGCGAAAAGGTACGGCCCCATGACATGTTCCAGTAACCACGTGAGACTGAATGTTGTGCACTACATTTTCTGGCTCGGATAGGTCAAACGGCTAGAGAATCTGATCGGATGGTATCACTCTCATCCGGGGTATGGGTGTTGGTTGTCTGGTATAGACGTCGACACGCAAATGAACAATCAGCAGTTCCAAGATCCTTTCGTGGCCGTCGTCGTACGTCTGGCATTGTCCTACATTCCAGTTTGTATCTCACTCCCATGTCTCGTTCGCGTTACATTCCCATAGATCGACCCCAACCGCACGATTTCAGCGGGAAAGGTCGACATTGGTGCTTTCCGTACTTACCCCAAAGACTATACCCCTCCAACGTCTTCCTCATCTGAATACCAATCCATCCCCCTCGCCAAGATTGAAGATTTCGGTGCCCACGCGAATCAATATTATCAACTTGAAGTCGAAATCTTCAAATCCAGTTTGGACGAGGAGTTACTTGGGTTGTTATGGAACAAATACTGGGTCAATACGTTGAGTGGGAGTAATTTGATCTCGGTACGCCCTTTCTGTTTGTTAATTTGAACCACATACGATCCCTTTCGGGGTAATTTATAGAATCGTGCCTACGCGGTTTCGCAGATCGCAGACTTGCATGAGAAACTTGCGAGAGCGCAGCTGACGGTTGGTAATACACGGGCACCAGTACCCGCGCTGAAAGGTCAAGATGAAAAAGGACCCAACAACAAGGTATCGCACACACCTCAATATGACCTAAAGTCCCTTTTATCACGTGACGTTTCGCAGCAAGAAGACAAGAAGAAGGAAGACAATCAACTCACAAAGACCGTGAAAGACAGGTCTGTATCCCATCGCTCGTGTCCACCTATCTCGGGAACTGACCCTCTATCACGGTTCGGTATACAGTCAGAAAATTGCTGCTGAAGCACAACATGGTCTCATCTCGCAGATCATCAAGGATGTCATCTTTTCGTCGAGACCGAGTCAAGAACCTGATGCGTCACGCGTGGCAAGGCTGGTTGATACGACGATGACAATTGGATGATTGTATCGATGGACGTGTTGAACTGTCCGTGGGTTTGTACGACGTGTAGGATCATGATATTCAGGCACTGAACCGAGGTGGATGGACATAGAGTGCCACTTGTAGTACGTATTTCGTGACTTGTTGGACATCATTTATGCTCCAGGACAAACGCAGAGATCGAATTTAATTCATCGTGTGCGCGGAGTGGGTCCAATGCCAACAAGATACGCAACATTCCCCAGTCAAGTTCAAGTTTGACGGTACTGATTGACACGAACCAATCTCGGGTGCAACGCTTGAGAAGGAGGGCTATACCATATCCGATGTACGTACCAACCCGACAGGCCCTGGCTCCTGGCACGAGAATCGCACTCTGTGAAACCTCTGAACCAGTTGTCCCAACGTAGACGACATCGATAGCGCGCTATGTAAGACATTGGAATTGCGCACACGTCGAATCACCCGAAGCCGTTTACACCAGCGCAAGACCAAGAACATGCAGCTTGATCCTTTGTAGGTTCGGCCCTATCAGCTCCCCGGTTCGACGTCGATTGTCTATTCACGCTTATCCGAATCCGTTGTTTGCTTCACCTTCGGTTGACTGCTCTTCCGGCTTCCTGAGATCGCGTCTCAACCGAGCGCGTGGGGTGGACATGTTGACATACGGGATCGCGTACTGCGCGACAGGCCCAGGTCCCCGTGTGCGTTTCACTGCTACTGATCTCCACCGGTATGAACGTATGCCCCGCCGCCACTCATCTGACTCATCTGTCCGTTCGGATGTCACGCGCGCCCTCTTCAATGGTCCGCACACCGGCATACACAAGTCGAGTGACTCGGGACCTTTCACATAGCGGTTAAGTAACGTGGGGTTGACTTGAGAACGCCGTGTATCCCTGAAAAGTGACAGCGGCGGTGAGCGAGCAACTCAAGCCCCGCCTTAGAGTTAACCTATTTACCGACACACGCAAATCGCAGGGAAAGGGACGGCTAACGAAAAAGGAAATCAAGGGTCCTCGGCAGACGCCTGGTTGACTGGGACGCATGAAACCGACTCAAAAACTGGCGCTCACAGTCGGTAGCCCCAAGTGTGCAGATCCAGTTTTCTTGGATGTGATAACAACCAACTAGCAGTTATACATATGAAAAAGGACTATCAAAGTAAATAAATAAGTCATCCAGGAGAATATTACTATTTCGACATGTCTTCGGCATAATTCGAATGTGATTTGATAAATTTATGAAAAGGCTTGGTGCAATCAGAAGGTTTCAGAACACCCTTGGCGCAAACTTCCTGCCACATTCCTCGAGCGCGTGTTCGACGACCTTCATCGCTTGCAATACCCGTTCTTCTTCAAACCGGCGCCCGATCACCTGCACACCCACGGGTAATCCATGCATCGCCGCTGCATCATACACACCGTACGCGCCTTTGGCTGGGACACCCATCCGCTTGTATTCCGGGCTCTTCTGGAAGTCTTCGGGTAGCGCATCCAACTCTCTGTTTACAAATGTCACCGGAAGCACCCCGGCAACGTAGTCGATCTAAGTGAGGTCACACACGGGTTAGTAGTCATACAGGGGCAGCGGGAGCGAACGGCCGATACACACGATATTACATATCATCCCCAACGCAGCGGAGATCAGCGAGGCCTTCTCCGCTGCCCCTGTCGGTATGGCCGGCATAGGATGAGGTACAGTGAGCACAAAGTCCAAGCCCTCCGCCTCCCAGGCATTGTGCCATCGCACTCGATATTCGTCCCGAGCGACGACGAGTTCTCGCTCCTCGGACGCAGTCTTGGTGTGCAGCTTCTCAATTAAAGATGCCCAGACTTCATCTCCAGTAAGGTGGCGAGTAAGCATAGCGATTATCTTTTTAATGAATAACGGCATGTCCAGGAGGGACTTGCAGCCGCTCATGACAGGGTCCAGTTTTTCATCCTTACGCAAGGGATGGAAATACCCACCCCCTGTTACGGTATCAGAGTCATGCGAAATACGCAGGAGGGAGGCACTGACCTGCGTCAGAGAAGCACAATTGTAGGCCGATGCCGAAGCCCTCTACGATGGATGGTGGGGTGCTGACGAGGTTTTTACGTTACAAAGCTCATGCACTGCATGAGACGGATTCGAAAGCACTCACAAGTCGACGACCTCGTGCCCTTGTTTCCTCAGTGCATCTGAAACCCATTCCAAAGCTCGACGGCAGGCCGGGGATGGTGGTATGAACCCTGCTAAAAATTTCATGACCCTGACAGTAGCGAAAGCACTCCCACGCACCATCTTCCCAGACGACCCCCCATCGTAATTTTTTGTCGTGGAGCTGAACTTGCCTCCAAGGCAATGGGACGCACTGCCACAGCATCAGATGTCAGAGCGCACCCTTGGCAGGTACAATCATCCTCACCGTGTGATCATAATCCCATGGGTTCATGTACATAACCCGTTTCCAGAATTCTTCTAAATCATCCAGACGTCTTGCCATCGGCGAACACGAAGTACCGACAAATTCCTGACCAGGCAGTGGCGGCAACGCGCCCAAACTCGGAAACCTGCCAATGGACGACCGCATACCATATATACCACAGCAATGGGCCGGCCATCGGACACTTCCCCCAATATCAGTACTGATCTCGATGAGGCTACCCCGACTGGCGAGAAGAGCGGCGCCGCCACCTGTCGAAGCACCACTCACAAAATCGGCGTTGTATGGGTTGCTTGTGCGACCAAACAGGTCCGAGGAGGTCTCGAGGCCAAAAAGTCCAGGGGGCGTCGTCGTTTTCGCGTGTATAAGTGCCCCGGCATCTCGTAAAAGCCGGATGATGGCGGCGGAGGAAGACGCGGGCTTGTTTACTCTCGACGAATAGCCCATTGTGGTATCATAGCCCTCGATGTCGATGCAGTCCTTGACGCTGACGAGGACACCGGACAACAGGCGAGTGGGTTCGTGGGTGCTTGATTCGTGGTCACTGTGCGTCAGAGAGCCCAGTGACTTTGAAGTCATGGGCCCATGTAATGGTGACGTGACAGCGGCGAGGCAGTTGGTCGCTTTTTGAGCCGACACGAGTTTCTTGCCGTAGGCTTCCAAAATCGCCGAGGTAGGTAGAGTGCCATCCTCATGGCGCTGTACGAGTTCACGCAAGGAGAGATCGAGAATTTTGTTGTCTTCTTCGGTGCAACTCTCCGAGAAGGAGACTGGGAGAGCATCGAGCTGTTGCCGACGCTCCTGTTGCTTTGCAGCACTGGACGCTATGAGTGAATGGCTGAACGGAAAGTCTCGAGGGGCCTCACCAGTCTTGACGATGGGGGGATAGAGAGAACATGTGGGTCAGGTGAGTAGACAAGGGAGATGGAGATGGCCCCCTTATGTATGGCAAGGGTTACCCGTTAAATCAAAACTCACAGTTTCATTCTTTCAAAACACACTAGCACTTTCAGGTGGCGTGTCAGAGGTAAAATGCATTTTATGACCCTGGGGGGGATCCAAATCAATCCGGTAAGGGCCGTGAGAGAGACACGACGAAATAGCATCCTGCCCTTAGGGTTAGGCCGGTTAGTGGAACGAAACACATGGGGTACTGTTTCGAGTCCCGTTATGAAGCCGGCTCGCAGATGAGATCTTCACCCAAGAACTTTGCGAACCGTGGGAATAATCACACCGTGGGCGCACAAAACGGCATTAGGGCGCTTGAGCTAAAATATCGAATTAATTAATTAAGTAATTGATTGCACACGGAATTACTGAATGTCATTTCAAACCAAATTGAACTCAAGCATGCTACACTTTTTGTACTACAAACTAGTAGTGGTAATTTCAATCGGACTAGCCTCCCGGACTCGTCACAAAACGAACAAAAAAATGCACCGCTTTGCATAAGAATAATGCAAGCTGTTCAAGCCCCTGGGAGACAACGAAAATAACAATGTTGGAGTGCCGAGTCGTCGGATCTCGAGCCCAAGTCTTGCCAGTGTAGCGTGATGGAACCCACAGGCACTGTCGAGACTTTGTATCGCGCTTAGAATGACCTTTTTGCGGATTTTGATCTCGATGGGCCGACCAGGACGTGAGTTAAGAGTGATCAGTTTGATCTCAAGTCCACTCGCTAACTTACTAACAGCCCGAAACATGCACTTTATATATTTTGATCGCCTGTGTACTTGATGTCTGTTGGACGTGACATGCAGTACTGCCATAATGTTCCGGCGCGTCTAAGTTATGCCTGCGTCAAGTGCCAGTGAGACATATGCGCGCTCACGGGCAAGGGGGCCCGTCGTGTGTTTCAACAATCAACACGGACACATCGCTCGGAATCGGCATTCAAACATTGTGCCGTTGACAACAGCGCCCCACACCATGGCACACGCGTTGCCACTGGCTACTGCGCCAAGTTTCTAGCCTGCAGTGCAAGAAAAGTAATCCGCGCCATTGTTCGATACTTCCCGGTCGGATAGCGTCGATGGTTATCGATCACCAGCATACCGTGTGATATGTGATAAACTCGAATGTTCTCGCATGACAGATTTGCTGGGGACAGTTAGAGATCTTTACACACCATGATCGAGGCGGAAATTGGTGTGACGTAACCGAACAGGGTGTATCCTCAAAGGCCTCAAGCTTCTCGGGGCCCGATTGGATGGGCGAAATGGGCGGCATAGAATGTTCCTGCGAATGCTGCGGCGGAGCGTGAAGATAAGCCATCGAGAGCATATGTACCCACGACGCGAGATGAAGCGCCTTCCACCGAAGTTCCACGGCGGCCAGGCCATCGTGAGGAAAGAATGTTCAGATAAGTTTGGAACCCGAACAACAAACGGTGAAGAAGCGGCTCAAGCTCAGGCTTCTTATTGTCCCCAGGCGTCCCAAGACGAGTGTGGTGAGAAGGCTGAGATGAAAGCGATAAGATATCGTCTACGTGCTGAAGACGATAAGAAGTATGGGCGGCTAAACAAACATTCGTGAGAGAAGTCACGTGAAAGAAGCGTAACACGTCAACAAGTGTCAACAAACGCGCGCCACACTCATTCAACCGACCATCGCGAACGCGCTCAACGAGTGGCCCAATTACTAACGCATCAACTAAATGCTACTCTCCAGCCCCCTCTCGCTTGCTAGTTCTACTCCCAGTCGCTCATCGTACTATTCGGCGCGGAGTCATCAACCCATGAGCTCCTCGCCTCTCGCGTCTCCGAGCTGCTCCTCTCCGACATACGAAATACAGGAACGGCGACGCGCGCAGTATAAATCAATGACACCCACTTCCTATCGTTCATCCTTCGCCTCAGCCTCTGCAAAACTCCTCTTTCGCACCGGCACCCAAACATCAGAGGAACCCCAAAAGGTGTTCCTGAGGGAGCGCTTCCAAGCTCGGTGTAGACAACACGCACAGAAACTACGCGAGCGGGCCGTGAACTCGCGGAGAAGCAGTGACAAGTGTTTTGATGTATTCATGGATGGTGACGACGAAGAGGAGTCGGACGATGTCATTATGCAGGATGAGGTTCGTTGCCGTGTATCGCGTCCCGGTCTGTCTCGCTGACGGCCGAACCTAGCTCTTCCGGAGAATCGTGCAGAGTACAACCCACAAGAAGAATCATTCGTATCGTGTGTCATACGCTATCGAAGTTGGCTCGTCGTTTGATCCGGACATGGAAGATGCCAGTGCGTGGGAAAGCGAACTGCAAGGCAAGTTTTGGTCAGGACGCAACATATTTCGTGTTCGCTTATTCGCGTTTCCAGAACAAAAATCAAGTAGCATGGAACCAACCCCTGATGACTTGGAGGAAGAGGAACTGCTCGAATATGCTGAGCAATATACGGCGCTCGTGGACTTTGCAGATTTAGACCTCGCTACCGACGACCCGACCGCGCTAAGCGATATCGATGATACACCCTCTGACGTGACACGTCAAACGTTTCAGCCAGGCGACATGGACATGTCGTGAGCCCATCTTCCGCCTTTTTTCCGCGCTGGTTGTGTGTATGTGTGTATATGTATCAATATTATGGTTACTGCTCTCCACAATGGCCCTGACTGTGCCCAGTGAGTACCTATCTCGGTCAACACGGTACAGAGGGTGTAATCCCGCCATAAGGAAGGGGATATCATCCGCAACGCTTCTGAAAGTTGCTTCTCGTCAATGCTGGCCCCGAGGACAGAGTCCCATGCTGAATCGATATTGCGTGGTTGGGGCGGCTACTGTTGAGTCGCTCTATCTTGCGTATCGCACCTTTTGAATTTCTCAAGTATTCTATGGTCTGACCTCTATCCTAGTTTCCAACGCACCTGCTCGAGTGGTGTCCACACCACGGTTTCTAGCGGTCCCGACAATACACATCGCGACTAGCACAGGCTCGAACGCTCACCCCCTCCCCCTGCCAGCCCCTCCTCTTCCCAAGACCATCGACAGGCGCCGCATCGTTGGGTTGTTGTCAAGACAAGGACGGATGTTTCAATCATACGTCAATCAGTTGGGAATGACACCGCGCAAAGCAGCGTCAGGTTTCGAGATTTAATCGCTCGCTGAGCGGCTGGCGTCAGGATACTAATCAGAATGCATGAATCAGACAAGAGTTGACAATAAAATGCTGACTGTCACACAGACAGATACTTACTATCCACGGGCGAATGGTCACCTACGTTGCAAATACAACATGACCTCCACAAACTCAGAAGGAAGGCAGTGACGGCATCCGCTCCGCGCGATGGCCATATCTACTCCCAAATCCCATAGTCAATGATTGAAAATGCGTGGCTCCTGAACAACTGAATGGAGCACCTACGTAGGGACCTGTAGAGAGGGTGAAGACACTGCCGGCGCGGTCCCCCGATGTGATGGAGACCTCGGTGAGTGGAATATGAAAGGATAGTGAATCAGCATACTGGATCGTTAGGAGGCCTTGTCTCCATAAACACTTGTGTCAGGTTGACAGAGTGAACACAGCAGAGTAGTGAATGACAAGGAACGTACAAAACCCAAGTTGAAACGCGGTGGAGCACCTCCACAGGCAATGTACGTCGTTCATAGAAGAGTATGAGGGTGAAGGATCGTCGCCGAGGAAGTGGAGTTGAAGCATGGATACGTACTGAAAGCAACGAGGTCGCCCACTCGGGTTGCCGTATCTTCGCAACCGAACTCATGACTACTCCCGATTGAGCAGACATCGATGTTCGAGGTGCTGCAAGGGGATATTGTACGATAGTGGAGGGGGAAATTAATTAAGGTCTGTAGCATAAGCGCCGTGACTGCACAGCGGATAAATGAGTTCATTTTGTTTGGCGCGACGTACCGAAAGCGCTGATGGTGTACGAGTCTCCGTGCAGTACGAGCTCCAGGCCGACTCGTACGCATTTCCCAAGCCATATGATTCTGTTCGACAGTTCTCCGCAGTGGTACGCGAGAAAGCAGACCTAAGCGTGTAGCCCGAGTTGTATCCAGAGTGGATTTGTATGCGCGACGACGGTGCAGCGACTCTGCAGGTTGAATTTTCTCCGAGCAATTCGGATAAAGTCGCATTGCAGTGATCGTCGGCGCAGGATGGCAACTTCCTGATTTGGGGTCGGGGTTTGAACTCAACCTGAAGACCTGCTTGATTTGGGCAGTGAGTCACCTCTTTCGCGCTGGACGTGACACGAGGCTAGCGGAGGCATCCTTCGAGCATGCCTCCGACGATCTCTTCAAGGCTGCCCTCTTTCCCTCCACAGACTGGGCCCGTGCGTCACCGCTCTTGGAAGGATATAAAGAATCCCGCCTCTCCGCCTCCATGTCTTTCCCCCTCCACCCTTTTTGTTCTTATCCACATTCACGTCCACATCCGCTCCACATCCACATCCACCTACATCCTCTTTCTAGACCCCCCTCATAATCGTTCCACTGTTCCAGCGCACTATTTACGTCAAGTCCGCTGATTCAAGCTTCTTCGCTCTTCATCCCCGATTCACCGCCATGTGCCCTTCCCCTTCATCGCCGCCGCAAACTCCCGTAACGACTTTAGATGAATCCCATACCCGCTCCGTTAACTCTTCCCTCTACACCTGTCCAAGCGACTCTGCAGAGCACGCCACACGACCACAACCCAACTCACCGTCCTCGTCTAGACAGCCTCCCGCGCCACCTATGCCATCCGCCCCATCTTCTTACCACAGCGCCATTAATACCAGTACATCCTTGTCTGCGATCCAGCCTAATTCCGCCTCGCAAAACATGACCACAACTTCCATCTCAATCCACAGTAATCCTTCTTGTCTTATCCTTCCAGAGCCCGCAACTTCACTGCGCCGCGACCAGCCCCTCAAAGTCTCGCCCCAACCACTCGATCCCGGTATCGTAGACCCAGCCTCTTTTCCCACAAAATCTCGACAGTCCATCACACGTAAGTCGCTTGGCACTATCCACAACGCTTCGGTGACATTCCCCTCTCGCACAAGCTTCTTTTAGTTTTCCAGGTGCCTCCAGCTCCGCGATTACATATAACCACATTTTCCCGGACTCTGCAGATTCTCATTCCACGTTAACTACAGCATCCTCGACTGAATCGATTTCTTCTCAGCGGACGCCGAATGTCTATATCAATGGCCTCCCTCCCGGTTCCTCGGAACAAGATCTCTTCGCTCTCGCTCGACCATTCGGTGATATCAAAAGCGTTCGGACTTTCACTCGGCACGTGAGCGAGAAACCTACGTTGGTCTTTCTGGTCTTTGTCGTTGCCACGGTGGGACTGACCTTTTCTTTCTGTCATAGGGGTTATGGATTCGTTCTGTGAGACCGTCTTGAAATTTTGCATGCTTGGTGACTCACTCAGATGTTTGCACATCTCTTTAGATTCAATGATGTGGACTCTGCTCAAAGGTGTATCGAAGGACTTCGAAAGCACCGTAATCTTCATCCTTCGTTTTCCAAGGTGCGTTTGATTTCGACTCCATCTAGTCTTTTAACGTTCACTGTAGCAAGTGCATCGGATCCCTGGCACGGAATACGCTCAGTACAATGCCGCCCAGCCTACCGATCAGGACGAGAATACCTTCAAGTCGCGCATGGAGAAACTCAAGGACATGACCTCGACTAATCTCTACATCGAAGGGTGAGTCATTCTCCTTTTGTCGTAGTACAATTACTAAATTTACCACAAGACTCCCGTTGTCAGTAGACGAAGAGGTAGCGTTTCATAGTTACCAGAGAAACTGACAAAATCTGATGACGTGTGGCCGTGCAGAGTCTTGCTGCTTTGGTGGCACCGCACAAGATCAAAAGTAGTCGCTTCTTTAAGACTAAACTGAGCAGTCCACCTCGAATCATTGCCTTCGTCCGGTATGTCCAAACATCCCCCGCATTCAATCAATACCTGATCGTGTGTCAAAGTCTCGAGACTCGTACCGCAGCGGAGGAAACCATCGAACGTTTGCACGGAAGGATGGTGCGCGGATGGGATGATCCTGGTTGCAGAATTTCTGTGCGCTTTGCGGACAGTGCTGAGCAAAGAGAACTCAGAGTTTGTGTTTCTGCGTATCCTTAGGCAACTCTTACTCAAGAGGGGGCTATTTACAGCGTGCTGAAAGGACATTGAAGAATGGGGACCAGTCCCCTTCACGGCTAACTATCGCGCAGGCTTCCCTGCTTAACCTCCGTGGTCAAGAATTTCAAGCAAATGTCCGCGACGTTGCGGGGGGTAAGCCCCACCGCCTCGCCAACTCGTGCTCAGACAATCTGGCTACTTTTAACCCTAGCTTCAATTCCGGGGTACTTCCTACGTCTCGTTCGTTGTCTTCCAAGCTGTGTTATGCGTACGGGGAGTCGCCATTGCTATCCACGTCAGATCTCCCGAGCACCTCAGAGATGGACGCTCTACTGCAATCCATACAGGACATGGGTTACGACGACGGATCGCTGGACAGTACGACGAGACACTTAGCCCTCGACAACGAGTACCTCAGAACGCAGCAGCAGGCCCAGCTTCGAGCCCTCGCAAGTGCTGCACTCCTGTCGCCCAACCCACTTCCCATCACGCTGCCTCGAGCTCATGTTCAAGCACGCAACGGCTTTACCCCCGCCGAGGAGCTCATTCTTGAAGCGCACGCGCAACGTCTTCAATTACAGGCGCAATTATCACAATCTTCGTCAGTATTGGAGCCGATATCCTCGTTCAGAAACCTCAATTCAAACGTCCCAAGTTTCGATCCTGCGCCGCACAAACCACTTCAGGCATCAGGGCTTGCTGGGAAGCCAATTTTCTCCCAGGATACTCTACCTTCGATATCGGAGGACGACTTTCACGCTATGGGTCACTCGCCTCGCAGCTTCGCGCCGACTCTTCACAGACTTCAAGGACTGGTTGATAGCTGTCCTCCTAACGTACCCGCTGCGACGAGTACCATATTCATGCGTCCACCTAGTCGTGCCGTCAACATCGTTCCGCCACCACCAGATTACGAAGAATCTGGGAAGCGACCGAAAGGTCATCACCAACGTGCAGAGCGATCAACCGCGTACAAGCAGATCCCTTGTCCTTCTTCCTCGTTTAACAATCACCAGTCTATTCCGTCGGGCGAAAGCAAATCCCATCCCTCTCCGCTACAAACATCTACCAGCGCGAATAATGTCAGCAGCAGCAGCAACGACAACAGCAGCAATACTAGCACTATCCCCCGTGAAAATAATATCGAACTCCACCACACCTATATGTATTCGCATGGCGATGCGCGCAGCTGCCCTAAGGAAGACGGGGGCCAACGCTTCCGTTCCTCGCCTGCATCACATATCTACACCAAGAAATCGCCCCAACTTGGCGAGCAGCATTCGACAGTCAAAGAAGCACCGAAGTCTCCTGCCGTGGTTTCTCCAGCGCTTACCTACTCATCCCGTACGCCGTCGACGTTGAGTCCAGCAACGCCGTTCTTTGGCTCTTTTGCGGGCAGTCAAGATGTCTTTGAAGTGATGACAGTGGAGAACGAGGACATGGCAGAGAGAAAACTGAAGGCGAGAGTAGCTAACAAGTGAGACGAGTTGCAGACCCCTACCATCACATTGTCGCAGTGTTTTTTTTAATTTCTTTTTGGTAAGAGGCTGTCGCGTTAATCGTTTTTTACCAGCATATGTAGCACGGCACACAATCCACAGTAGTCCATCCTATGGAGTCTTCCATCTCGTGCGAACCGCTATGCTGATTGTGAGGGAGCACACTAGCAAAAGAGGGCATGCACTGGGTGAGGGTGATTGCTGGAGAGCCGGCATGATGCATATCCATCCCTGGTGACAAACACCACCAGCGAGTCCCCACCGAGCCCATCACGGTCGCAATCTGGCACCCGACGTGTGGATCTGCTATCGCAAACAACAAGTCGGGTATGGTTAGAAACGCGACTAAGAGCAGTCGAGCGGAGAACGAATTTGGCCGATCGGGTCGAGTTCGAAGTCGGGCGGTTTCGTAATTTTGGTTTTTGCAACCACACTTTTAATCCGTCGCTCGTTCTCGCACCACTCTCCTTCCACTCCTTCTCCTTCACCGTCTCAAACGTTCATCGCCATGTTCGGTCCCCGCATCCTCGCCGCTGCTGCTTTTGTCGCTGCCGCCTCTGCGCAGCTCTCCATCACCAATCCTAGCTCTTCCTCCTGGTGGGGTACGTCCCAAGATCCCATCTCGACGCTCTATTATCTGACATTCTTTTTTCTCTTCTCCCTCAGTCTCTGGCTCTTCCAACACACTTGCCTGGACCTGCGACACGTCTCCCTACTCCCAGTTCACCGTCGTGTCAGTCTCGTCTTGCCTTGCTTCCAACGTGTGAATATCTGAGACTGACTCGGATGATGAACTAGCCTGTCCAACTCGGATGCTACCATCTTGGCTGCTCCTCTTGCCTTGATCGCCGACGTTCCCAACTATGATTGTTCCTTGACAGTTAACGAACAGCAGTCGACCCAGGCTGTCTCAAGCACCTACACCCTCTCGCTCGCAAACGCCGTGAACCTCACTGATGTACGTCTTCCCTCTATCCCTTATTTTGTTCAACTTGTCTTTTGCAATTGCAACATGCTCAATGAATAATGTATCATATAGATCTACGCCTCGACTCCGTTTGAAATCAAGGCATTTGGTTCTTCTTATCCCACCTCGTCCACCTCGGCGGCCTCTGGTACTGCAACCAGCTCTGGTGCCTCGGCATCGTCGACTTCCGCGAGCCAGAGCGGGGCTGGCTCTGCCAACTACATTCCCGTTGGCATGAGCATGGCTGTCGCCCTCGCCCTCGGTCTCGTCGTCGCGTGAGAAAGCACAGCCACGAACAACGGAGATCTCGAGTCGTCCGGAGCGAACAGGGTGAAATAAAACCAATGACCATCGAGAACTTGTCTTTTTGTTTGGACGCACATTGTGGTCTCCGTGTGTGGGTTTGACACTCTGGATAGTTCTTATATACCCTATGTAGAGATACGTCATGAACAGGATGATTACCTCTTTTCTTTAATTGCCTTTTTTTTTTTTTTATAACTTGGACTGTACACTTCTTTTGTGGTTGTGGCCTAGTTGATTAGTTTACTTAGTTCTGCCCCCTTTTGTTACTTCCTTGGCTTGTTGCTCGTGTCGTGTCGCGATATGGACGTCGTGTTTCATTGTCAGACACAGTTGTTGAGTGCTGTAGGACTTGTCGATCGGTATGGCTGCCACGTACTATGGGTGAGCCGTCGTATTTCCTGGGACCTAGTTGCTTGCACAGCGAATAGCTGGGTAGTTGATCCGGATATGATCGTGGCGGCAGCGTGTGCCCTGTTGTGAAAGTTCAATGCACAACATCGAATTTGAGGGTATTGATATACCTGACTCGGACTCGGTGTGTTGCGTCACGGGTCTCTCCCTATCGGCCGTGAAATATGACGTCTTGTCTGGATGATCTGTGATGAAAAAAAAACCATGGCAAGGATGGATGGCTCGTCGTTGTATCCGAGTTGGTCATTGTTGAATACCTCGTGAGGGGATGCTGAGGTGCGACGACCGAGACGTGGTCGTGTCCCGCCAGTGGATGGCGTCTTGTCAGGGACAGATCCATGGGACGGCTTGCCCACGAATCGGATCGTCATTCAACGGACCAACACCGGAAATAAGCACATAACAGAGCGATGAAGCAACGACGAGGGGGATTGCTTTGTCGTACGAGTATCTGGGCCCATTTTGCGCTTCACCCGAGTTCCACACTAGACTGCGGGCGTTCTCGAACGCAATCCATAGTAGGCGCCGGCACTTGCACATTGAAGAAAGCGTCGAGTATAATCGTCTTTGGTGTCGTGAGTGAGGGGAGCGTGGGAAGTAAAAAGGCTGCGAGCGGTGGCACCATAGAGCAGGCGCACAAGGTATCGCCGGGACTTGAGCCAAGAGTTCGCCAGCCTTACGTTGAGACTTGCAAGGGAGCGTTTCGTCCACGGACTCGAGCGTGTTTGCTAGGTGGAACGGGGAGCACCTGGTGGACTTGCTGGATGTCGGTAGAGAACGCGAATCCATATGAGAACATATAGGATTTGCTTCTAGATCGTGTTTCGGTTCACGGGTCACTCCTTCCTCTGTTGGGTATGTAATCAAGATATCGATGTCCATTAAAGGGAGGGTGCCCTGCAGACGTTTATAAACGTTGCAAGAATACACACCGTTCGTTCACCTTGCGACGGGCCTGTGGTCGTCCCGTCGATATATCCGCCATAGTCGATGAGAAGACTGCGACTCAATCCACGTTCTGAGATAATACGCTCTCTTTCGGACAGACGGGCGAGCTCGTTTTCATCCTTGCTCTCCTTCCTAATTGGCCAGATACCGCCGGTGAAGTTGTTTATGCTGGTGTCGCGATGAAGAATGCTGCAAACAGTGACAAGTAAGATCCGTTCATGCCGCACAACAGGAATGGCACCCAGGACACTGAGAAGTGCTTGTATACGCGAGAACTCTGTCAGACGGGATCCAAAGGGTGTGAGGGGCAGGCGGCGATGAATTCGAGTTTCCAAGTCAGCGGGGGTATGTTACCAGAGAATGTGTAGGTGGCCTGGTCGCCGTGAATCTGTCGAATCATCCGCATCCCCTATCCGGACTGCCCGTGCCGCTTCGGGGGTAGGGGCTCCGTATGTTAAATTCCTGTCTTTTATCCTCTTCAGAACGTGCTCCTCGGTTGTCGTTCACCGGATGCGAGCCCAGGCGTCCTTTGCGATATATATCCTTTTCAACTCGGATTGTCGGACGAGCGCATAGATGCCTTGCATCCATTCTAGAGACAGTGATGGAATAGTGGGGTGTGGGATCATAACCAAAGTGTTCAGGTAGCCCAACAGTTAGAGCAGCAAGTACGCGAACAACCAGGTGAGGAGTGGTCAAAGAGGTGAAGGCGAAAGAGTGGATTTGCAATGGACAATGCGATGACAAAACGGCAGCCAGACTGTGCCACAAAAATAACACAGGCTCTTCTCGTGATCTGCAGACGCCAACGAGACGTCACGTCTTCAGGAGTGGACTCGAGAAAATAAACAACAGTTCGCCACGAGAACAGATCCGGGGTACGTCGTGCTTTGACACGAATTCGGTTCCTGAAATTGATCTAGTTGAACATTCCGACGACCAGCAAAGGCGACCAAGGATGTTTGCATGCGCACGTGCGCGTTTTGGTTGTGCTCTGGTCAATGCACCTGCGTGGATGGGATCCCACGACTAAGGCGCGTCTTGCGCTACAGAACGAAGAGGGTCGATAATGTGATTCGACCATTCAGTCACCGTTTTCTCCTCCAACCCGGGTCTTGGTAGCCGAGTGCCCTCTGGCGCCAGTGGAAAGCCTTTGATCGTCCTCGTGACGGCGATTCTTCGCTGGTTCTCGTTTCCCTTTATCACGGATGGCCCAGAGAGACGCGCCTTGCTTCCCTTCAAGCGTTTCCTCAGAGTCCGCATCCTGCTACAGGAACCACAAGCCGAACCTGCAACTCGGAGAATATAGGACAAGAATGACAGATGCCACCGCTTGGATTGTGGGTCGTAAAGCAGCGTCGAGTCGTGCGCTCCCGACTTGGGAGGTCCTGGAACCCCCTGATTCAGAGCGGTGTGAAAGTACAGAATACAATGGGTTTTAGGATCGAACATGTCTTCTTCCACACTACTTGCTGGAAAACCTTCGCGGAAGTGGGCATCGCCGCCGTTTTTATGCGAAAGGGCGGCAACGACATGGAGGTCGACGCGATCGAGATGGCAGCAATGTGCGAGTAGTCATTTTGGTTGTTCCCGGAACGCGCCGGATTCTTGACTTGGTGACGTGAGCCGTCACTCTCTGCACGCCATCGCATGACAGCGCCCGAGTCCCATAGCAAGGGTGCAACATATCGAAGAAGTTCAAGTTTGGGAATGTGAAAGTGGAACGCCCGCCGGCATCCATGATGGGACCCTCGTGATCGTGAAATGCGGCATCCAATTGTTGTAACGCATGTTCATCAAAGGATGGCATCTGAGCAAGGAAATGAAAGTCCGTGCGTGCGCAAATCGTGGTGAGGAATCGTGGGTCGTGGGGGGACAGCGCCGGAAATAATGCCGACAATGTACCGTTGCACGCCACACGACCTGTAACCTGTTTCGATTTCAAAACCCCCTCCTTGAATGCGCGCTATCCAACTGGCGTCCGAATAAGAATCGTGTCATGAAAGGAACAGGAGTCGAGAAAATCGCCCAGGGGTTCGGCCTCGCAGGTGGTGAATGTTGCTGTCTTTTTCCAGACACCTTTGACGGTCCCAACGCGTGCACCCTTGGTCGATGCTGGAGAAGGCAGATTCTCCGCAGGTAGCCTTTTCAATGTCGTAATGGACTGGGGAACCTCTGGAGGGCGAGAAGGTGGCATCGGAAGCTTCGATGGAGGAGACGTCGGGCCGGAACTGGCAAGCGCAGGGACCTGCTTTGACTGTGCTGCAATCACAGTCGCCAGCTTGGCCGGCGGGTTAAATTGGGTTGAAGCCTGGGGGATCCTAAAACGCGTAGTTGTAGGTAAAGGTAAAGATGCGTTGCCGGTGACAAGGAGCCTGGACGGGATCGCTGTCCTTTTGGTTCCTGCAGTTGAAGGCGCCTTGAGACGCTTTGGTTTTGCTGTCAAGCGAAGGATCGATTTCGATCGGCTCGTTGGCTGGTTAGCGGTTGCTGTGTCAGTAGGAATCATGGGCTCGATGCCTGCCGCGGGCGCCAGGGACATCCGCCTACTAGGGGCAGGAAGAAGATAAATGCGGGACGCGTTTGGAGTTGTGCTAGAACACAGTAAAGCACGCGACCCCGACCCCGACACACCAGAATTATCAGAGACCGCGAGCTGAGATAGCGAACTTGGAAAGTTGTAATCCCGGATGCCGACTGAGGGATAGGAGACAGGGGGATACTGATGACATTCGCCCAAGATGGTATCTCCCACAGAGGCGCGGTTGGAATGAGCGAAACAACTTCGCAAGGTACGGCAGAGTCTGCGAGCGGTGATGTTAGCGTGGGGGATGTGGGTAATGGAGGTGCCTCTCTGATTGAGAATGGTATAGCAGGACGTGGTGAGCTAAAGGGTGTGCGAAGGATGGAGGACGACGCCCAGAGGGAGGCATATCGATGACCTTTTTCCCAACGACTTCGTTTGCTTTCTTGTCTTTGTACTCGGTGTAGCTGTCATCGAGTGAAGCGACGACCAAGCTCAGCATCGCCCATGGGCCATGTACCCACTGCAGATCGCGGTCGAAGAACTGCCCGTGGAAATGGTGAAGCGGCGCTGACCTTCAGCAACCTCACTGGATCCGACAAGGGCCAGTCGATCCAAACAGGGTCGTCCACACCATCAAGTCTATACAACGTCGCAGCCTCGAGGAAATTGTCGTCGTCGTCCAGATGATATTTGGAAACGATGTGTGGGCAAAGGTACGAGGGGAGTGTTACTAAAGTCTGGTGATGCGGGTGATTGTTACGGCGCATATAGGCCAAATGAAGTTGGTTGTTTCCGTCCGTTGCGACTCGGTAAGGGCTAGTTCGCGTATGCGAGCAAACTTTGCTCTGGAGTATTTGCGAGTATTCGACCCAACCAGTGGTGTGTAACAATAACGCCAGTTACCGACGGGGTCGCTCATCATGATCCCCACAGAAACAGCAACTTTCAAAAAGACCCAACATGGTACAAGTTGGGCATTTGCAGCATAAGCGGTCGAATAAGAGCCCACGGACTCGCAACTTGAGGATGAATGCAGGGACTGGTAAAAGCGCAAGACGACGGTGGTCACTGGCACACAGTGCCTGTGGCTGTGTTTCAAAAATCATAACAAACACAGCGCACCACACCAAGTTCACAGTCCACTACATACATCCCGAGTCGACGGTAGAATTTATCCATGACAGGTATGCCCGCGAGATTACGAGGTTCAAGTACATGCACACACCACCTTCCACTGGCACCGGCACTGGGCAATACACATCCATGTCTGCCAATGGGGAAAAGTCACCGACGACCCGAGCGACATCGCATACGACCCAGGGTGTAGAAGGCATTTTCCAGTGGGAGCCCGCGCGAACGATCCGGCGAGGGAGACGACGTCAACAAGTCAGACGTGTTGAGCAGGTTGAAATGCCCTGTGGACGCGACACGTGTTGTCCATCAGAGCCTACAGAGCCGCGGCGCCGCCCGATGACGTTGAGCGCACAAGGGTGTGAGTCGAGGCGTGCGTCCCGGGCATCACACGATGGTGCAGAGGTGACGGGCGAGCTCGACGAGATACACCGAGTCGACTTGGCGAGCCCAACGGACCGCCTGACGTGGGAAGGGCACATACGGATGAAAATTCAACAGACGAACCGCGCGCCGACTCGCGAGACTGCAACAGTCAGGTGCGCGGCTCGAACCAGGCAGCAAGGCGGGCGCCAAACAAAGAGAAACGCAGGTCGAGGTGAGAAGAAGGCGATCGATGCCACGAATCCAAGAACGCGATCAGCACACCTCGACAGACGAAGAAGACCCACGTGGAACATCTCCAGACTATTTCCTCACCAGTCTAGAATGCACGGACGTGTAGGACGAGCGATCGTATCAGGCCGACCTCGACATTCGAAAGCGATACGAACGTGTCCGGTCAATCTACCATCGCATTCATCGTTGTTGCAATCGCTCTGGTGCCCCGACCGTCCTCGCAACCCCTCGGCTCTTTTCGCTCGACCATATGGTTTGTCGGCCAGGACGATACTACGGCACAACGTGAGCTAAGCACCAGCAATACACGTCACATGAAGAGCATACCAGGGCCTGCGCCATCCATGCCATCCAGTGGGAAGGATCTAAGACAACCTATCAAGCGCCGCGCTGACGAGGAACGGCTCGGATCGCAATCTAGATACGTCAGTCGATGGTGCACGAGAAATGCGCTCATAGGATCGTGTCCGGCGTGTCCAGCGAATCAAAGCGATCGAATGCGACGTATGTGGAATGGAAATGTAGGGAACATAGAGTATGTCCAAGGTGCAACGTGCGAGGACGGCGCAAACGTCGATCCAACATGGCCGTGCGTGCAATCGCGCCTTACCATGCCTATCGGTGACCACTCCAGGGCAACGCTTTTCATGGTGATCAATGAATCGATCATGGAGGTAGCGAGCCGACGAACGAATTCAGTCCACGATCCGTGACGCCACCAAAATGTAACCAGGTGACCAGGAAGACGGCGAGACAAAGGAGTAACAATTACAGGCTACGCGAAATGGGATACTAACGGTCGGGATTCTGTTACATCAAGAGCAGATAGAAACGATCATGGCGACCTCGAGACACTAGTCCTGGAACGCAACGGTGTCAACATTGTACAACATACTTCTCTCTCTTCCATATCCAATTCCATTCAAACAACCCCGGACCTTGCGATCGTTATCTTTGCTTTGGGCGTGCCGGATCCAGACCCCAATTTCTCGATGGCCTTGACGAGATCGAAACCCTCGACGACTTCACCTACAAGACGAGGTTAATCCCCAGACGAAGACGGATGATCTGATGCATGACGACATACCGAACACAACGTGAGCACCATCGAGCCAAGAAGTGATGGTGGTGGTGATGAAAAATTGGGAGCCGTTGGTGTTCTTGCCCGCGTTGGCCATCGAGAGCAACCCAGGCTTGCTGTGCTTCAACGCAAAGTTCTCATCTGCACGTTCGTGTGTGAGAACCCAAAGATCGTCTCCATTGAAACGCGGGTGAAAACAGACCTGGAAAATTGTCGCCGTAGATCGATTTACCGCCCGTACCGTCACCACGGGTAAAGTCACCGCCCTGGAGCATGAAATCGGGAATGATACGGTGGAAAGAGGATCCCTGGTAACCAAACCCATATTGACCGGTGGCGAGTTCACGGAAGTTCTTGGCCGTCTTTGGGACGTACTCGTCAAAGAGCCTAAATACGATGCGGCCATAGGGTTGGTTGTTGATCGTGATGTCGAACTGAGTTGGGGTCAACGGATGATTGGATAAATGGAATATAATGAAAGACTCACGTAAACGTTTGCCATGATGGATCACGAGAGAGAGATGGGGGACTTGAAGTGTCGCAACCACGGATTGATAAACAAGCCCCTTCGGACGATGCCGATCGGGATCGGAGATGGTAGCGGAATTCGGAAGTGATAACAGTACATCGTCTTTGAACCCCTCTGCGCTGGTTGGCGAAACTCGTCGAGTCTCGGAAGCGATGTCATCTCCTTGATGTTATCCAGTGCTCGGGTTTCCGGGTAGCAGGCACTACAATGTCCGATCAACTCTGAGTACGCTCAGATTTTCCATCCATTGGGGGAGGAGCGGTAATGGTCGAGACATCGATACGGGACGGGACGGACCACGGCAGTCACAGAACGATGGCACTAACATTGTACAAATATGTCTGTACGATGACAACAGCAGTCCTTCTCGCTTTCACCCCTTTGATCATCATACCTAAAGAGTACCAGACTTGACGATCGTGACCTTTTTCTTCGGTTTCCCATCCGGAGACCCCGCTTTCTCGACCACCTTGACGACATCGAGACCCTCGACGACCTCACCTAGCACGAGTCGAGTTAATCTCCGTACGAAACATCGACCCATGCATGAACAGTGACATACCGAACACGACATGTTTTCCGTCCAGCCATGAAGTAAGGGCGGTGGTGATGAAGAATTGGGAACCATTGGTGTTCTTGCCCGCGTTGGCCATCGAGAGCAACCCAACCTTGCTGTGCTTCACCGTGAAATTCTCATCTACAACATGTCATGTGTGAGAAGCCGACGATCGCGCTCAAACGCAGGTGTTCACCGCACCTGCAAACTTTTGCCCGTAGATCGATTTACCACCCGTACCATCGCCGCGGGTAAAGTCACCACCTTGGAGCATGAAGTCGGGAATGATACGGTGGAACGTGGAACCCTCGTAACCGAATCCATGTTGACCCGTGGCGAGTTCACGGAAGTTCTTGGTTGTCTTTGGCACGACGTCGTCATAGAGCTTGAACACGATGCGGCCAGCGTCTGCGCCGTTGATTTGGATGTCGAACTAGAGGAGATCAGTATGCGATTAGGGATCGGACGAGGAGACACGCACGAATACGTTTGCCATGATGGATCGAGTGAGAGAGAGCTGATACCACGCGCGTATTTAACAGGAGCACCTCGGACGATGCCGATCTCGATCTCAGGATCATACCCTCGAATCAGATGACGCAAGAAAGAGGGGAATTTTGGGGTCTGTTTGACATTAAAAACATGCGCAAGAAAAAAAAAAAAAAAACTACTCTACGGATCGATCCGAACATGGCAGTACCAACTGGCAGTACTGTGGAAAACCAGACTGATATGCTTCCCTTACAACTTTCATGGTGGTCAGTGGGATTGTCGCAGAGGTGGTATCAACATGGGCAATCTGGTCACGGATGGTGCCAATCTCGTATAATCTTGCAGACTGTTACTTGACGGTTCAGCCCGTCCGAAAGAGGAAATGGTGAGGCGAAGTGCATTCCGTCGACGGGCAGGTTACCAGTCTACTCTTTCACCCCCATCCCATTCAAACAGTCCCGGACTCGACGATCCTTTCGGCGTGTCAGACGCAGCTCCCAATACCTCAACGGCCCTGAGATCGAAATCCTCAACGACTCCACCTACAAGACCGGTCAATCCCCAGATGAAGACGGTAATGAAGAATTGGGAACTGTAGGCTGTTCATACTGTAAACCAGGCTTGCTGTGCTTCATCTGGAAGTTCTGCATCTACAGAACCCCAGCCTGGTGGTCTCCGAACGCGGCTGAAAACACACCGGCAAAGTTTTCGCCGTAGATCGATTTACCAACCACGGGTAATGTTACCAACACCTTGGAACACGTTCCATCGAGATACGGTATGCGTAGAAATTGCGAGTGCCAAGGATAATGTCAGACGCTATCAGCGGTCGTCGTTGCGCGGGACAAAATACACAGTTATCAAAGTGAATGGTCGTATTGCTTCTCAACAGTCATTGCAATTAGTTTATCGCAGCATGATACAGAAATCGCCCCATCCACTACGGGTTCGAACATGCACTTTACAGCTGCATACCGCCTTTGATCAGATTCCACGACTACACGCGGACAACGTTCTGCAGTTTTGCAGAGAAACTTCGTGCCACTGCCCATTTGCTGTGAAGTCGAGCATGCTTGAAAATGCTCCGGGTGCGTCCATTTCTGCACACTCTAACATCCCTGTTTCTCGCTCTGAACAACGATGGGAGGCTGTTTAAGCATCACAAAGCGACCAATACAATCAGACTCAATGACATCTAGTCACCCGACGGTGGGTTTTCATGCCTTGCTCCCAGCCCACCGACTGACCCATGCTGCAGCACGACATAGGACCGCATGAGGTTTCCGGTCTCAACCCCGAATGTTTGGGGCAGGATCAGGGAGAGGATGAAATACCAGGGCACGATGACGAGTTACTAGACGATGGGCCCTCTTCCTCTGGCTCTGCAACACACGCAGATGAGAAGGAAGACACGGTTATCACGAGTGATAAATTTATTTGTACATTTTGCAAACGTTACTAATGACAAGGCAGGGATCCAAGCAACAGATGTCACTCTTGGCCTTAGACGAATCCCCGCTGGGTTTTGGAATGGGATGGGCCGATTCCACTGTGAGACATGCGAGTGTCAGTGCTAACAGAGTTCGCAGACCGTCTGATCTGTCTGCCACCATTTGTCTTCGAATTTACGCATCCTTCGAATTCCAGCCCGTATTAGGTCGTGGGGAGGAGCTGCGAAAATTAACAGTGACGGTGCAAGAACTACTGGACCGCAGTGCACAAGACGTTCGTAAGTCGGACGAAATTTTAGGTGGGTGTCTGGGCACTCACACCATAGCAGCATTTAGGTTCTTCCCAAAGGATGGGGATGTTGTATCGCCGTGTTCTTCCCTTTTGGTGACTGTCCTACGGCAGAAGCGGGAGAGAGGTGATTCATCAGTGTCGAGGGTCCATGACGCAAATTGCGTAAGTAGATGATTTTCATCAACAGAATCCTCGTTAAACAATTATCGGCAGTCAACCACAAGGTCCTTGGGAAATCTAGAAGATGCGACAAGCCAAGGTCACAGTGCTCTGTCGCGTTACCGAAAGCACGGGGGAAAGTGGGATCTAGATGATTCGATTGAACACTTCGAGCGCGCGGTGGATATATGCCCGCTGGATCATCCTTGTCGTGGGGCGGTCCAGGCAAACATGGCTCAGGCAAAGTTGATCCGGTGTCACGTCGACACCGATCATTCCCTGGAAGTTCCGCTGATGCTGTATCGCAATGCACTTGGTTCCCGTCCTGCCGGCCACCCTGACCGACCTTCCACGTTAATACAGCTGGCGACAGTGTATTTGGCGCGGTTCGAAAAGTGGGAAGATGAAGGTGACTCAGCACAGGCCGAGGCATTGCTGGGTGAGGTAATCGATCTCAGCACTGCAGACAGTCACGAGAACCGAACTGCAAATTTCCTGCTGCAGCTGCACACAGGAGGTAAAATGGGCGCTATTCAGGAAGGTGGCCAATCATCTGTGAAGTGGGATTCCGCTTCGAGATCGATAGCTTGGGATCCATTCACCTTGGGTGTCCAGTTACTTCGCCGTTTTGAACGGTTCGGTGATCTAGACGACCTCCAACAGGCGATTTTGGAGATTGAGGCATGCCTCAGATCTACTTCTGTGTACGGTCAGCAGTACATTGCAGGGCAAACGAACCTTGGGGTGGCGTTATCGTATCGATTTGGTCAGCGTGACCTCGAGCAAGCAATTTCGAGGCTCAGGGATGCTGTTGACCTCGCCCCTGATCGTCACCCTGACATACCCGGCCATCTAAACAACCTCGGCAACTGCTTCCTCACTCGTTTCGAGCGCATCGAGGAGTTGGGTGACATCGAGCAAGTAATTTCGAGGCACAGGGATGCTGTTGACCTGGTCCCTGATCGTCACCCTGACAAACCCGGCTGTCTCAGCAACCTCGGTAACTGCTTCAGTGCCCGTTTCGACCACTTTGGAGAGCTGTGTGACCTCGAGCAAGCAATTTCGAGGTTCAGGGATGCTGTTGATCTCACCCCTGATCGTCACCCTGACAAACCTGGCCGTCTCAACAACCTCGGTGGCTGCTACAGAG
>JBBPQE010000304.1:0-28073 GCA_038092335.1 Boletus vinaceobasis | reverse complement strand
GGTAGGACTTATCGCTGGTGTCGGCGAAGAGGCGGGTGGGAGCCTAACTATACTTTACAAGGTTGATTACCGTCATGCCTAATAAGGCTTACACATTGGGAGCAATAGGTGGGTTATACGCGCGTCTGTCCGGTTTAAGTCCCTACTGGCAGGATATATCCACGTCCGCACGGCGATGTGATAATCTCGATAGCCTGCACGTTTCTCGCCGCAGTGGCCCTTCCTTACCTTCCCCACCTTACCCCCCACCGCACGGCAGTCCCTCGGGTGTTTGTTGACGTCTCCCTCGCTGGTACTCGACATGCCACCAAGTCAACCTGAGCCGCCGAACTTGAGCCGGATTGCAAGCAAGCCTGCAGCATCTCGGCCACTCCTCGTGACGAGGACTGGGAGCAAGCCCGTGTCAGTGCCGATCCAGTCTGGCTCGTCTGATAGTCGTTCTGCCACCGCTAGCAGTCAAAATGATGGCGAGTCGAAGACGATACACATGGTCGTTTTCAATTTCCTGATTCGTACCTCTCTGGTTCTGCAGACTCGGACTTGGATGTCTTTCAATTACGATCAGATTCTGATCATGGTGAATACCTCGCGACTTTCGTTGTACGAATTCATATTGACCCAAGGAACGTGGCTAGATGCGAGGCGCCACCCTACCCGTTCGACTTTAGTCGGCAAAAGACGGAGGAAAGTAGCGTTTGCCAGTGATGCCCGGGATGATTCGGACAGCGACAGTGCCACAGTGCGCGCAGAGCCATCTCCACGTCGCTTACAACAGAATCTCTCAGCCCAACCTGAGCTCGCTCGACCTCAAAATTTCAGCCAGGTGAAACAGGGTAGCAATAGGAATGGTGAGCTCCACCTTTTCAATACACTTTTGGACCATCCTGGTGAGACTCTCGCCCTAGCTCAGAAATCGCGTAGATCCGCTCAGAACCAATGTAAGTATCAACGATGACAATCCAAAATTGAGACAAACCTAAGGTCGCCCAAGCGGACAACCCCAATGATAAACCCTTTAAAAACACTCGTGAACATGATTTTCGTAGAGTCGAAGTTAACAAATGGACCAGCAAGTTCGCTCAAACAGAGCGTAAAGAAAGCGGAATGCACTATGCACGCATGTCGATTGGTTCATCCAGCCAGCGTAGACCATCTCAAGACTCCAGTATTTCCAAACAAGATAAACGGCGACGATGGTTTCTTCGTCGCGGACATTTTGGGTCGCGTGGGAGGCACAGCACTTCCAATCATGAAATCGGAAGTGAGAGATACGATGGAAATTTACACCAGTGAGCCTTTTTAGGTACAGGCGGCTCTCTGGGAGTTTACAACCTCTGATAGGCCACCCAGGCAGAGGGTCGCTAAAGGCGCTCGCAAGCTCCAGGTTGGCATGAAGTCAACGGCATCTCGCCACTCGGATCACTCAGAGGAATGGGACATCGAGGACGAACATGATATCGATTATCCAGCTCAGGATAGCGACGTTGTCGTGGACGAACCTCCCAACGAACACCTGACTGACACATGGGAAAGCGACGACCCCGAGGAAGAGGTCTTTGAACACACGGAGCCGTCGCAGGCTCTTCTGGACAGCTTAGAGCAGCTCTCGTCAAGTGTCGTTCGGCTTCACAAGACGCGACGACTTCCTTTCTTACGTCGTAATCTCCGGAGCGGTTTCAAGCTTCGTTGTCGGATGGTCGGCATTGATACGAAACTTCATTCCCTTCCACGCACGTCGGTTTCTGTTGTTTATAGTTGCCCACTTACAGACGGTGCCTCAAGTCACTCCGGAGACTTTCGCGTTACGGCTGCAAAGAGCTCGATGAGAGAATGGTTGTGTCCATTGTGCGACTTGCATAAGAAATTCCACAATCCAATAATGTTGGATAGGCACCTGGTATGGGACCACTCAAGCGTTAAATTCCATTGGGATCAAGTGTGTCTTTCTTATCCGTTCGCAGCATTCATCTTATGGCATGTTCAGCATCATACCATACTTTCGTTGACCATCCTGGACTCCCAACCAGCATCGTAAGCAACCTCTCAGAATACATGGGCTAGTTGAACGCGTTATTTACTTGGTAATGCAGGAATCCGATCATAACGCGTCGTCAAGTTCCGATCAGAGACTTGTCAATCTCGGAAGTGTCGTCTGATTCGGGGCATGTTGGAAGGAACAGAAGTACAGATCCCGACCAGAAATCCCACCTCCGCATGTCCAGTACACCGTCCGGAGTTGTAAGTGGATCCGCTTCTCGTTCTGTCTCCACCATCCCAACAAGCGTGGAGGAAGACCTCAAACCAAAATACGACATACCCGGAGACTTAGTTTCCGATACTTGGACCAGAAATAGCTCAGTATCAGGACGTTCGAGCTCTCGAGCTCTGTCAGGGGCCGGTGCACAAGACGGCCTCGGACCTTCAGCCACACCCCCATACTTGCCAGGGACGGACGAAAGAGGCGACGTTTACTACTCTTGTCGTCCTGGTGGCCCACGGCTATTCGATGTTTTGAATACGTTGTCCCTGAAACCCTATGGAGTACTCAAGTGGGTGGTAATCGATAGAGAGGAGGAGCTATTTGAACTCGATGACATCCTCGACGAGGACAAGGTGATGCAAGCGCTCTGGTTCAGATGGATTTTCCTAAATCGGTGAGCACCTTTCATACGCGTCGTACCAGCGTCAAGGCAAACAATTGCTCCAGGAACAGGTTTATCGCAAACTACTTTGACGGAACCAAAGTGTTTATCGAGGAAAATTGGGAACTGATAAAACAAGGTGCCGGGTTGTTGGCCTTGAGAACATGGCTATTGGTGAGCAGTTGTCCTCGTCGTGCAACTCAAGGGAAGGTTCTGACATGCGTTCCCGACCCTGGTAGGTTCTGCTTGTGAACAATTTCCTCCTTCCAACGGAGGTTGCCACGCTTATGCGGTATTACCAGGAGCTGGCAGATATACAGCTGAGGTAGTAGGTAGGTACGAACGAACGAATCTAGTATGCATGCATTCTATATTCACCGCCTCCAATGCCTTCTGAGCTACTTGATAAGATGTTGTGAAGGCGTCAGCAACGCAAGAGCAACGTCACAATTCTTCCCCTGCTCATCAGTAATGGGATGGGGATGTGGCAGCACAGCGTAAACGTCTATCATTAACAAACTTGGTGGTACTCCCGTGCAGACAATCGGGGAGTCTCTGAACCGGGCGATCTTGCAGGCGTCGATCGATGATTGATGATCACGCCAAAGATGGGCGAGTAGACGACCAGCAGTACGGTTCCACATCCATAATACCTACTCCGGGTGTGTGCCACTGAACTTGAGCTTCACCAGTGGTACTGAAAGTCATCCTTTTTCATCTGATTCAGAATCCACCGACGAGCCGTTCAGACATGTCGACTCATCTAATATTACCGTCTCACGATCCCTGGGTACCGACGGCAAAGCATTTGAAAATGTATTGAAAGTTCAAGTTCAAGCTGTGCTCTTGGGAAACGTTCACACTTGCGATTGTAACAGTCTTGTTACATTCACGAATCCGTTTCAGCAATCTTCTCCTTTAGAACATTGTAGTGCGATTGATAGAACAGGAATATCAGATTTCCGGTGAGATGCATAACATTCGAAGCAGAAAGGCGCCACTTCCGGGACTCCGGGCCGTGAGGCTGTACTCCAAATGCTTATACTTATTTGCGTCTGAAGTACCTCCTAATCAGAACTCGACCAGGTTCGCCCTAAGACTCTCGACCTTCCCAATGATTCTTTAAGCTCCAAGCACGGTTCCAAGTCCTGGGCCCTCGACCGTGGGCTCAATCACCAGTGATAATGGCTGCTTCGACGGACTATGAAGCACCGACGGCAGTGGTAGAGTTGAACATCTATCTGTGGCAGTCCAGGCGCTGGTCTGAGTCCGCCAATCATATATTCAGTAAAGGTCCGTGAGGTTATTAATTATTAGACCTTTGTATTGGGCCAGAGAATTCCTGGCCCAAGTCCCTCACTTTCATTCACCACCAACCCTATGGGACGAGGTCAACTCGGATCGGCAGTCGGAATTCCCCCTGAAGCCGTCGAATGTATTGTCGGAACCCCCAGAGGGGCTCGTTTGATGATGAATGAATTCCTGCCTCCCCAGATCTTTGAGCTTCCTTCCTCCCATCATGACATTCTTCAAACCTGCGCTGTCCCGTTTCTCTCACAAGCCGACGCCTGTCGTCGCCAGAAATATGTCTCTCGATTCCTGGTGCCATCAATTGCGCACCCAGCCCACTCGATTCGTTCAAAGAGTTGAGATGTGCACAGCACTTGCTGCTGGCCAAGATGCCTGGGGTACACCAGTCGACAAAACCCACCATCACACATCGCTTCGGGTGTCGTTGGTTCCCATCTGCGGTGGTCCTGGTGTTTCGGAGGACACCCTCCTGATCGAACGTGTCCTCTCCACCGGGGGGTCATACCATTCTGTAACCCCTATCGAAGAGACGTTCACAGCAGGCGGCACTCTGTTCCATCCCGACGTCCACGATCGCGTCTCCGTCATCTCTGGGGGCCCCTCTACCGCACTCGCGCCGCATATCGAGGTCGAACGGACCCTAGCGTTTGGTGGTGGATCTTCGCAGCTCACTCTCGCCCAGTTTGCTCAGATTCTCGACTTTGTCAGTCGAACGACGATGTTTGTCTGTGCGGGTGGAGATTGCAGATTCCAGTCGCGCTCGTTTGCGTTTACGTGTTTGGTGGCATTGGCGCCGAGTTTGCCGCCTCCTACGTTGACGCGGAAAGTAGGTGGGGGGGTGGGTATGAATGTCAATTACGAGGGGGGGGCGGTGGATGATTCTGTGTTTGAGTTGAGCGCGGAGGGGTTCTTGGGACAAATACCGTGGTTGGTCAACGACCCCGCGTCGGTGCACGCAGTGAGTATACTCTTCGTCGAAAGTGATATATCCGGATTCTGAGACTCTTTCGTAGCTTAGATTGATTGGGGCGTTGAAGGATGAGCCCCGGAAGAGGGCGACAGCGAGACTTTACCATTGAATGTGTTGTAACCTCGATGTTTCGGGTTCTCGGGTTTCTTTAGCGGTCTCAAGAGTTTGATTAGGGCTTGCCAGGGCTAGTATATCTCTATATCAATGATTCCACGACTATGAAAGTTGTATCGATAAGCCTTCATACAAATAAATTGTTGCCTTGCTCTTCGGTTTGGTGGCGCAAGAAAGACTCCAGCACCAGCACGGGGCCGTTCCACGGAAGCACCGTCATTCCCAGGGGTCGATCGGTCGACCCGTAGGGTATATGACGAGAGACGATAGCGCTGACTGGCAGGCGCCCCAGAGACAACATCGGTGCTAATGGAGGTATAAGATGACCATATCGACATGGCAAGGAAGCAAACCTCACCTTACGATCAACTTGAGTGACCTTGGGTTCGTCGACCAGGCTCCCCGCATCGTTGAATACAGTGATCTGCACGAATAGTCCAATTAGCAAATGTATGGTATCCCAGTCGTCCCGCGGGACGCGTCGTGTATTAATTCGACATAGGTTTCCCCAACCCTGTCATCCACCTTGTCATGACGGACCGCTGACGGACTTGACAATGTCCGCCGCAGCAGTGGGGAAAACAGCTTGGTATGGATTGCCATCGTCTCTGGCATCGCAACGAGCGCGGACGGGATTGTAATCTCGAGACCAGGAGGAAGTTCAAGAGTAGAAAACCGCCGTCAAGACTTGCCAGCGGGGACCCCGCCAGGCCGTGGGAGTACTTAGTGGATCTGGCTCTTCCCAGAGTAGCAGCCAGCTTATTGTCCTCGATGGCGGACCCTCGGAGCAACGTGCTTGTGATTGGAGCAGGTCCGTCTCTTCCCCGCCATGGATATTATGCTTTCATACTATTCCAACTGACAACGATCTGTAGGTATCATCGGTTTGACCACAGCCTTGAAACTCCAGGAGACTGGCCACTATAACGTTACCATTCTCGCAGAGACTTTCCCCTCAGATTCCAAGACGATTCGTTATACGAGCCACTGGGCAGTAAGATCATTCGTCACCTTCGTGGTCTCCCCGTAACCCGTCCGTAGGGCGCTTACCATGTCGGTCATGCCCAAGACGAGGGACAATGGCAGAGTATGATCTCCGCACTGGTATCGAGCGAACGGCTCGTCTGACCCCGCGCCCACCTCCATCATATTATAGAGATAGACAAGGAAACGTTTGATATCATGTGGGCCCATTCCGCACCAGATCACCCAGCCTCGCATTGTTTCCACCGACACCAACAGATAATACACGAAGGGACTGACAGGGCGCACGTCAAATGGCTCGAACATATGCCGGAGGTACAGTCGGTTTCTTCGACTCCCGTTGACCGCCCCATAATTGTTCAAAATTCAACATATATAGTTCCGGTATCTTTCTCCAGATGAGCTGATTCCTGGTGCGACACTTGGCTACTCGTTTTGCACTGTCACTATTACCCCATCTCTGTACCTCTCGTACCTCTTCTCATGCTTCTTTTCAAATGGCGGAACGGTCGTCCGCGCATTCCTTCAGCACATCGACGAGGTGCTCGAGGAGGGCATTACCCCATTCGTTCATGGTCCTGTTGGCCCAGATGGCAACACAAGCACTATCCCACGGAAGATTGACGCCTTATTCATATGCACGGGACTCGGATCACGATCTCTTGGTGGCGTTGAAGACAATCGCGTTTATGCTCTCCGCGGTCAAACTGTCCTCTTACGCGCGCCATGGGTCCGTTTCGGTAGGACATTTGAAGGGCAGGATGGGACATACACGTACGTGATGTTGAGGAAAAATGGGGATGTAGGTCTACCCGTCGCTGTCGGAGAAATGGATCGCTGACTTGGTTCGAGGTCCTTATCGGAGGTACAAGGACACCTCACGACTGGTATGCATCCGTGCTACGAAGCGTGTTGTAGTAAGTTCATCAAGTCCCTCAGGTTAGCCACCCCCCGCCCAGAAACGACGACGGACATCCTTACCCGTGCCTTTGCATTGGCACCGGAACTTGCACCACCAAACATCTCGAGCCCGACGGTGGACGACCTTCGTCCCCTCATAATAGATGTCGGGTGTGGACTCCGCCCAGCGCGCGAGGGTGGCATTCGGCTCGAGGTTGAGTGGGTGGAATCCCCTGATAAACAAGGGAGGCAGGTGCCTGTCGTGTTCAATTACGGGTACGTCCGGTGCGTGCGGCGATAGCAGAGCTTATGTGACAGTGAGCAGACACGCCGGCTACGGGTATATTTCATCATGGGGATCAGCGAACGTTGCCGTCAACCTATTGG
Organism: Boletus vinaceobasis; assembly: GCA_038092335.1. Classification (NCBI taxonomy): domain Eukaryota; kingdom Fungi; phylum Basidiomycota; class Agaricomycetes; order Boletales; family Boletaceae; genus Boletus; species Boletus vinaceobasis. The sequence goes on along the minus strand of JBBPQE010000304.1, from coordinate 20,765 downwards.
AAAAGGCAGTGAAGGAGGCCATTCCTAGCTGAACGAGGCTCTGCAAACACAGCATCGAAAACGACGTCCTGAGTGAAGTGAAGAGGAATGACCGCAGGGTGATCATAGAAGGACAAATACTGTACATACACCAAAATTGGTTGAATGTACAATCTGTCAAGTGACATTATACCAATATTCTCACTCACATCACCGACACCTCGACTTGTACCACTCCGTTTTGTCAGGCTAGTAGACAAGGACATGAGGTGCTCAGTAAGTACTCACTAAAGAGAAACTTCAGCCCAAGCTTTAGTAGTCCTGCTAAATGACCATTGATAAGCGAGTGGTGTTCATATATGGAAACTCGTTCACACAGTCATGGCGCTGTCACGTTCGTGTTTCACACCTTTGGGAATATCCCTCTACCATCTCCATGCAACGTACAATATTCCCGACCACCCCGATTTGATACGGCCTTGGTGTGGTGATAAGGGCGAGTACACCCTTGCTATGTCGAGCCGGCGGATTCACGGTCCGCGTTATTCAGTAGAACGTTTAGCAGGTGTCCCGGACGCCTCAGGTATGTCGCCACTTGTTATCCCTACTCGCTCAGGGCCCTTGATACTTATCGCAGTTTTGGCCTCCAACTGAGCTTATGTAATAAGCCTAGCGAGCCAAATGGAGTCATCACTTCATTCTTTCATTCAGTACATGTTTCAGAGTTCCTGAAGAGGTGTGAATAAATTCGGGGCTTGCTAGTAATTCCGTCCGACATCTCCCTGCAGTGTTATCAACTCGACCCGAGGCTATTGGAAAGAGCCTAGGACGAGTCCGGGACGATGTCAAACGACCAGAAGGAAATAATAGTCGTCGGCGCAGGTACGCTTGGCATCCCTTCTTGCAGTCGCACCTAGTTCCTACCGTTGTCTGGAGCGCCGCGTAATAGTACCCTGATTCGTGGACAGTATATTGTCTTGCTTCCATCGCTGCTCACTGGTATCACCACAGGTGTAATCGGCCTATCGACTGCTATCCGCATCCAGGAGACGGGCAAGTACAACGTAATCATCGTTGCCGAGACGTTTCCCACCGACCCGCGGACCATCCGGTATACAAGCCATTGGGCTGTGAGCGTCCCCCAGTTGTTTGAGAGGGATTGTGTCGTGTTAACCAACCCTTCTCCTCCTCTATAGGGTGCACACCATGTTAGCCATGCATTCAGAGATGCAAGACAGAAAGGTACGCTATCGTCTTGTCTTTGGTATTCCTTGTCAAAATTTCCACATTTATCGACTGTGGCTCTTCCCATCAAAATACTCTCCATGGCCATGCAGCACTGGACAAGGAAACATTCGAAATAATGTGGCAAGACTCAGAGCCCGACGGAGGTGGAGCGGCCGCAGGACTGTTCTTCAGACACGCCCAGACTGAATTCCGAGCCGACGGTGTCGATCCTTCTCCGTGGCTGGATTACATGCCCAACGTGAGCTTTTCATTTTGTTTTGGAGCCTTTTCACTATGCGCACCTCGTCGCTCAACAAACGACGTTTTATAGTACCATGAGGTGTCGGAGCGTGACCTCATCCCAAGCTCCACAGCTGGGTATACATTCACCACCTTTACTCTTAATACACCTGCATACCTGAACTGGCTGCTTTCTCGCTTTCTCTCTCGTGGAGGCTCTACGAAGCGGGTGAACTTGCAGCATATTACTCAGGTGATACTCATTGAGCATCTGTCTTGCGAATTCTTTGGGCCAGCACACTCAGACGCTTAAATAATAGGTGTTGGACATCACAACGAATCCAGCAGCGATCATCGCATGCCCCGGGATTGGCGCGCGCTTTCTTGGAGGTATTGAAGATAAGGACGTTTATCCCATCCGTGGACAAACCATCATTCTACGTGCGCCATGGATCAAGTACGGAAGAATGCTCTCTGCAGCGGATGGGTCGTGTGTTTACATGATGCCACGTTGTACTGGAGACGTTTGTCTTTCTTTTCTGCCTGATTCCATAGAGCGCGGGAGTGCTCATCACCATATTAAACAGGTACTGGTCGGTGGGATCAAGGTGCCCAATGACTGGCAAGCATTCCCCTTTCAAGAGTCCCAAATCCATGTTTCCCTCACCGAATATCATTGATATTAGGTACCCAGTACCGCGTGCCACGGATCGAACCTACATCCTCACCAATGTGCTCGCGCTCTGTCCCGACCTTGCTCCTCCGTCCGTCCGTGCGAGTCGGGAACCGACGGTCGAGGACCTCGAAGCGCTCATCGTTGACGAAGGGTGCGGGCTACGCCCTGCGAGAAAGGGAGGGATCAGGCTCGAGGTTGGTTTTCTCGAACGGGAAGGAGGGAAGATTCCAGTTGTCTATAACTATGGGTGAGTTTTCAGAGTTGAATCTGAGGGCATGAGGCGGGTGCTCATGTGTCCGCATGTAGTCATTCTGGAATGGGATTCCAGTCTTCGTGGGGATCTGCGAGTGTCGCGTTGGCGCTTCTTGAGGATGCTATTCACGGAGTAGAAAGCAAATAAGTTGTATGCTACGGTATATATGGTCGATAAGGAGAGGGGCTATTGTTGCCGAAAACGAACAGAGCGGGGAATGTTCCCAGCTGAGATGACGACGGACTTCAGCGTACACAGCTTGTCCGGTTACCACCACCACGATGAGGGTACTCAGTCTACTGCCTTTCGTCTTCCTTTCCACCGTCCTTGCGTCTTTTATCCCTGACACACAGGTCGTTCTCGGTGATGCCTCGTCTCCGGTCCGTGACGCGGTCAGTGGGCTGCGCAATCCACTCAAGTCTGGGTTGAACAAGGCTGGTGCGAAAATCCACGAATGGATAGATGGAAAGACCTTTGTGCAGGAACACGGCTTGATGTGTGAGTCTCTGAGCAGTAGAACGCGGTGGGTGGGCTGACGGGACACGCACCATGCAGACGAGCTCGTCCAGCACACACACTTTTCCGACTATCAGCTAAGAGTTACCGAGCCTATGCTTTGCGACCCGTCTGTCAAGCAGTACTCTGGATACCTTGACATTACAGACGACAAACACCTCTTCTTTTGGTCCGTTTCATCCTATCCCATGTCCCACAGTCCGTCTGACGCTGTCGTTGCTTGATTTCCCAGGTTCTTTGAGGCCCGAAACTCGCCGGAGACTGCGCCGCTCGTCATGTGGCTTAATGGTGGCCCTGGCTGCAGCTCCTCCACGGGTTTACTCTTCGAGCTTGGCCCTTGCCGCATCGCCGATAACGGCACCAACACGACTCCGAACCCCTACAGCTGGAATACGAATGCTAACATTATCTTCCTCGACCAACCCGTCGATGTGGGATACTCCTACGTCGAGGATGGGAGTACCGTCAACACCAGCCCAGTCGCGGGCAAGGACGTGTATGCGTTCCTGGAACTCTTCCTCTCCCGTTTCCCCGAATACGCATCCCTTCCCTTCCACCTCGCAGCTGAGAGTTACGGTGGGACGTATGCGCCGAACATTGCAAGCGTGATTTACAACGAGAACCAGAAGGTCCCTTTGGCGGCGTCGGACGACGCCGACAACAGACTTATTAGAATCAACCTCGCATCTATCATGCTTGGTAACGGGATGACCGACAACTATATCCAGATGGCTTCCATACCTGATTACCTCTGCGAGGGACCATATCCTATTTACGATGACCCCGAGGGGCCGCAGTGTGAGGCGCTCAGGACCAAGGTACCGACATGCCAGAGACTCGCAAAAGCTTGCTATGACTATAATTCGCGCTTGGTCTGCGTTCCTGCGGCTTTGTACTGCAATAGCCAGCTATACAGTCCTATCCAACGTAGGTTCAACTTCAAATCTCATGTTTGTCACTGAGAACTTTGTTTTCTCCTCTTTAGAATCTGGCCTGAACCCATACGATGCGCGCCGTCCTTGTGACCCTGCGAAGGATGGCCCCCTCTGCTATCAAGAAATGGGTTGGGTTGAAACCTACCTGAATCAACCCGATATCAAAGCGGCGCTAGGTGTAAATCCTCAGCGGACGTTTGAATCTTGCAACATGGCTATCAATCAGGCGTTTATGTTTCAGGGAGATTCGATGCGCAACACTCCTGCTTTGTTACCCCCATTGATTAACGACGGTGTGAGGCTGCTGGTCTACGCTGGGAACGCTGGTGAGTGGGCTGCTCCCATGTTCATATGTGGCATTCTAAGTAGTAAATGGTGGACTGGTGTTTGACGTTGCAGATATGATGTGCAACTACATCGTGAGTCCTCATCGGGGGTAATGGATGGTTGTTGACTCCTGTTTAGGGTAACGAACGTTGGCTCGAAATTCTTGAAACTGATTTCCTGGACGAATTTACGACTGCACCGCCGGAGCAATGGATAACATTGCAGTCCGGCAAATTTGCAGGTACTGTGCGCAGTGCAAACGGCGGTGGTTCTGGTGCGGGTAACATTACCTTTGTCACCGTGCACGAAGCTGGGTTAGTTTTTCGATTGCGTCTTTGGCGGAACGCATGCTGATACCTTCTTCTCGTGTTGCAGTCATATGGTACCGTTCGATCAGCCAGATGCTGCTTTGGTGAGTTGTCTACACGAAGATCATCCGCCTGAGAACGTTGCTGCTAACTTGTATGTTCCCGCAGGACATGTTTACGAGATGGATCATGGATATTCCTTTGGCATAATGTTCTGTCCCCGGGCTGGACTTAGTTGCTGGTGATATGTCAGGCTTCTGGAAGAGATAACATGCGTTGTATTGATGTAGGGGAATCGGTTCGTCATCTTCGTGTACGTGTGATGTGGCTAGCGACATTCCGTGCTGGACAATATACATACCCAAGGTTCTCGGTCACCGGCGATGCTCAAGGTTTTTGATGCGACCGGGCTTGTGAACCGCCCACCCACTCTGATACTTACTCGCACCCATGTTCCGAAGACTCCTCATCTACGGCATAACAAACAAACATACATATATACACTCAGATACATCCTCAGTGTCACATACTCTCCCATTGCATTCAAAGGCAATACTGGAAAGCACCCAAATGTAAGTACATTACACCCGGGGAAATAGTGTACGAGCTGGTCGGGACCATCTCCAGCAGCCAGGTTCCCGGGCCCAGTTCTGAGACTCAGCAAGGTGTCTTTCCTACAACCTAATCCCCTCCTGATGTGAGTAAAGGGACCACTGAAACGCCACGTCGGTGCGCTGTGTTTTGATAGGGCCAAACGGTCGGTGGCCAGCATCTTATGCCCAAGATGGTATGACGTCATAGATCACGGACGAGCACGTAACTTGTGTATCCCACTCCAGTATAGTATCCAAGTCTTTTTATTCTGTCTCACTATATCACACGCAAGTACAATAATAAGAATAAGGGGGGACAAGTCGCTTTGTAAGTCCCCAAGACAGCCAACCGGAATGCCGTGTACGAAAGGGCCGAAACATCTACATCAAGTGGGCAAGCCACGCTCGGGGAGGCGTCCCACCGACCAGCGCGGGCGAGCGCCGCGCTTAGTGGTAGCTGGACGTGGTACCGGGGCAGAGCGTCAGGGTGATGGCGGGGTTGGAGCAAGTGTAGACGACAAGGTCGGCAGGCTGGTATCCGTCTGTAGGCGGGGAAGGAGAGACGGGCATGAGTACCCACATCGATGTCGTCTGAGACGAAGAGAGAGATGACTTACTGGCACCGTCGTTGTCGGGGAAGGCGTAGGCATTGTAGCAGGCGCCGTCGTAGAAGGCACTGTTAGGACCAGGGCCGGCGTTGTCCACGCAGCCTCCGCCACTTGCAGGGAGAGCACCACCACTGCATGCAGAAACGGAAGAGCAGCAGGGAGAGTAGCACGAATTGTCAGGGCCAGCGACGGGCTAGGTCCGTGTCAGCACGTGAACAAAAGCTTCGATGTAAAGTGTACTGACGCATCCGGAAGAGATGGTGCAGGCGAACGCATCACAGGAACTGTCGGCAGAGGAAATCTCCATCCCAACATTGTAGCCGTAGATGAGGGAGATGTCGTAGGTCACTGAACCGGGTATAGCGTACTAGATGATGATGAAAAATGTTGGACGGATGAAATGAGCTGCTGGAGCTAGAAACTTACAAAGTTGAATTCGGCCCTGCTGAAGGGGGTCACACCATTCCAGGTGGGACCACCGGTGGTGCAAGAACCCGCGCTGTCACATCCAGTACCTACGAACGTGAGCGGAATTCCAGGAGAAGCGAAAGAGACAGATGGCTCACCAACGTTGACGGCACCGTCCCAGTTGGAACTAATGCCCAAGTTGGCACTGGCACCAGCAGCAACGTTCACGTTGTTCTGGATAGTACCGAAACTAGTCTGGGTATAAAGGAAGACAGACTCGGTACACTTGTTGACAACGTTCAAAGACTGGGCCTGAGCTGCGGCGACAAGTGCTGCGAGAGCAAGAGAGGAGAGGAGAGACATGTTTGTTAGCTGGGAGTTGAAGTAGTTTGTTGAGCTGGAGGAAGGGGAGCTTGCAAACCCAGCTTTTATACTTTTTGTTGCAGACACTGAGCCTCTCCGGTGAGTTGGTAGGAGTCCCGGATGTAAGATCTGGGAAGACGGGGCTGTTCAGGGTGGAGCAGGTCGCGATGGGACTCGAAACGACGGTCGATATTCCTTGCCCATAATGATCCGAGTTACCATATCAATAGTAATGATCGGGATAGGGGGGCCGTATCAATGTCATGGTCAAACCATCCTGAATACAGCTGTCATAGCAATCATACATTGCACATAATTCTGTGACCGGGAGTGTCGAACGCGGTGCTGCCCCTCCCGCAGCAGCACACGAAGTGGGTTGTGCCGTGAAACCTTGCCCTATGGGGTAACGGCTAAACCTATCATCGGCCGATGCGGCAGCGAGGCACGGACATTATTGCTGTACCGTCTGCAACAAAGGTGTTCTAGCATTGGAGTTAAGACGACGTCAGAATCCAGTATGTACCCCCGATTCTGATGGTGCTTTTGTATCCTTCGATATGAGCGGCCCGGGTGTGGTGGTGTTTCCTAAGAGCCCTTGGAAAAGTAAAGCACGATGGTTAAATGGGTCCACCAAAGGAAAGATGTTGGGTAGAGTGACCACATTGGTGTGGTATTTGAGAGTCATTAGGAGTGTAATGCGTAACGAGGGTCATCGTTTTCGTCGCACTGGGACAATAATGGCTGCGGAAGGTTGAGCACTTGGTAGGATGCCTACGATATGAGCCGTCACGCGTCACGGCGGTTCGTTGATGCAGCTATAAATATCCCGGGCGTCCTCTTGAAATAGGGCACTGTTAAAGGGATACTTATAATGGCGCAGAGCATCCGTGGCGGCCGACCACGGTGACAGACGAGTCGCCGCGTACGAGGAGCGACCCCTCCAAGCTCGACAAAAAGAGCTCGTGTCATGAGAATGGAAAACAATCCTGAGTCGCTCCAGCAGTCACTCTGGCACTGCAACAATCATCAGAAGGTGACACGGCGGCCACTGCGCACCACTGCGGACACCCCGACTACCAGTGCGGAAACAACACGGGTCAACACAGAAGGATATTAAATGCATAATATAGGCAAGTCTGGTCAAGCAGGGTCTACATAAGCCGGTTGTCTTACAACCCTCCTCCCCCAGCCCGTGCTCTCCGTGGCGGATGCGCCACAATATTGGGCCCCGGGTTCACACTACCACGGAATTCGAGCCATCTTCATCCAGCCGTGCGCGCGTGCCTGTCTGAAGGGGCGGGTCCCAACGACAACTCGATGCTCCGACCCGCTCATCCAAAGGCACGAACATCGTTATGATTCCTATGAAATGGATACCGCTCACCAGTCTCGAAGGAACCAAGTATCTAGATCTGCGGGGCAGCGTAAACCTTGCCATCAGCTAAACCACTAGTAGTAGTAGCGTGCAGCTGTGCAGATACCCGAGCAGTGTCCACCGCCCCCCCGCGAACCAGGCTGCCCCAGACTCAGAATGCGCGCTTAATGGCGTCTGTCAAGCTCGAGCTCCACGAGTGGTATCGACGGGCCACGATCTCATCCCGCCTTCCCCACTGGGGATCCCTTCGTCTCGATTTCTATGTGTATCCCGCCGTTGCTGACGACCCCCCCTCCAAGTCAGCCTCGAGAAGTAGTAGGTCGAGATTCGACTGGACGGTCCCATCCCCCATCTCGCGGACATGTGTATTCGCAATGAACAGATGTTTCCACCCACCATGTCGGCGGGCCACCAAGCACAGGTTCCCACTTTTGTTGCCCCCTCGCTTGGGTTTCCCGAAATAGCGATCCAGTGCGCACAAAGTCAGCTATGTGTGCCACGACGGGATCAAAGGATGCACGGACGCAGAGGAATCACCAGAACAGAACAAAGAGAAGCATTGTCGACGTTTCACGTCGACCTTGACGCGTGTTCTCCCAGGTTCATGCATCTTATCCACTAGTGCCTGTCGCCCATGACAGGAACAAACTGGAATGGGGAATCAGTCATCACGTCTTCCTGGCCCTCCTGATGCCAGAAGGTCGAGACGACGAGACGATACCTCGTGCGCTAGATACACCCATCCATCCCTTTTGTGCAAATCATGCCGCAGTCCCAAAACAGACGGGTATGTCGTCGAACCAAGTAACTGGTGGGAGACAATCTGATAAACGATGTGAACGAATCGTGCTTCTTGCCACATGGAAACGGGCACAGGTCCGAGAAGCACTTTGATCGACGTTCATTACCCGGTGACAGCACGGACGCGTGGGCGTTCCCCATGGTTGCTTCCGTTTGTCGGCGACTGTCCCTACTCCTGACTTCGTTAAAGGAGATACCGAGCCTCACATCCAACACGCGTGGTCCAAAGGCGTCGGGTGGAGACGACCGACGTCACGGAATCTACGCAAGGAACAAAACCCCATCACCGAGTACCTCGCAACGGAGAAAGAAAAAGAATTGTCGTCACAAGGTTCGAGACCAAGACAGCAGACAGCGGACGCGTCGTGGTCGTGCGTGTTGTATCGAAGAGCGTATCCAAGTGAGTGGCTTTGCGTTCTCTTCTTATATATATATCCCCCCATCTCCGTTTCCTTTTTGCTTTGCTGATCGTCCCGGGTTCGTTTCTGGCGTTGTAGCGATGGAACGTCGTGCGTCGATCGTGTTGTGCTCGTGTAGTAGCCTGGTGTACCAGGTCGTCGTCCGAGTGGCGCCTCGTCGTTGGCGCTCCAACCATACTCCCCAAGTGGCTCCGGCGGTATTTCCCCTTGGGATACGTTCAATTGCCTCCGCTCCGAGGCTCGCCTCATCGGGCGTCAATGACCAGCACGCGGTACCGAATCCGATCCGTGTGCAATTCATGTTCCTTGGACTTTTAGCTTCCTCGTACCGGCGAACGAGGCATTTACGGGAACGAGAATCAGAACCCCTCCCCCCTCCCCAGAGCGTTTTGGCGTTATGAATCACGTGTCGTTGCCCGTTCGCCATCACGATCGAACCAACGCACAAGCATGACACACACGCGTGCACTTGTTCCGGTGAACCGCGTGTGACCTGGGCAATGTCGTTTGCCATCGTCCATCCATCCTTGTGGCGCGCGTCATATGTTTATTCTAGGAGCAAGCCCGTGCGGTTCTCCTGCCCGGTGTTGAGTACGAACGTGTCTCCTTGAATGCCCCATGGGCAACCTGTGGGGAGTCGGACTCCGGACGGCAACCGCCAAGCAAGACCTGTCATGGAACGTGTGTGAACGCGGGATCCGAGACATCAAGAAGACTGACGCGTGCGAATGCGTCCCGTCGACGGTGTGAGTACATGTCTGCTACAAGGAGTAAGTAGTACCACAGTACATACTAATAGACGGGTCCACAAAGACGCGGATCCGAACAACTCGGCCTACCCACGTCCCACCCCCGCAGGGTCGTCTCGAAGAGGGTAGAGTGTATACGTAGGATACGTATACCGCGTTAAAAGCACGTCGTTGACGACGACGACGTGATGACAAGGTTTGGACGTTGGGCGCACAGGGTGCACGACGTTGCGACAAGATAGCTGAAACCGGCCGATGCGGCGTCGACAAGTTGGGTGTTCGGGTGTTGGGTGTTATGTACTCACAACCAGGAGACCAGACGCATCGCAACCGTCAAAACCGATACAGGGCACCCCCGTCGTCGGTCCATCATGCATCCAGACTTTATACATAGTTATTAGTGGGCGGCTGGCAACCATCCCAAGGAACGCGTGTCGTCCCTACCCCACAGGACGATCCGAAAAAAAAAAAAGAAAAGAAAAAGTCAAGACGCGAGGGCATAGTACGAGTCAGGGTGATCAACGGAACGCCAGCGTTTGCGGGAAAACGGCACCGCACTGCACTGCACCGGGATTCGGAACGTCGCGTTCCTCGGACCCGTACTAGTCATAGTCTACACGACGCGCACTCGGAAGAAACATGTGCCGGGGCGTCGTCCCTTGGTTCGCGTTGCCGAGCGTGCCAGCCTGAGAGAGGCGAGGGAGGGTCGGGGTGGGCATGAGAACGTTGTTCTCACTCTTTTCGCCACTGCCGGACTGGAACGTTTGAACTCTAATCGTACTCCTGATCGTTTTGAAACGTGCGTCTGGCACACGCCGAGGGGGCTGAACCAACGCGTCCACTAGACCGAATTGAAGAGGTTGACACTTTCACCTCGAGATATGAATTGCGCCATGCGTTGGGTATTTCCCCCCGAGTCTGTCTTATCGATGGATGGCTGTCCTTGGGAGCAACAAGACGTGCTAGAATCCAACGGGAACATGGTCACGCCACAAAGTCCAACTGCGCAAGATAGATTGAAAATTGTACTATATTTCGATTCTTCTTCTTCCCCAAGTCTACAGATTGATGCTTTACTAAATGGTCCTGGTATATATATATCTAACGAGACGATGATGCGAGAGGTTATTGCTGACGTGTGAAAACGGAAAAAAAAAAAAAAAAAAAAAAAAAAGCGAATGCATGAGTAGTGTAAATCGGACGGATGCGAGAGTGAGCCTAATAATCGAAGCCAAGCTTGGGAATTTTTTTCTTTTCGGAGGGACTTGGGTACCCCTGCCCTGTAAAAGCAAATGAAAGGTGAACCAAGAGGATGGGTGTGTACAATATATACAAAATAAAGATGCAGGGCCATGACCCGATGCCATGAAGCCTTCCGAGAACGCGATGATAAAAGTGATCCAGCGGCGAGCCACAAAATGCGAACGACACCCGACAAAGTGATGAAGTGTGTACACGTAATTCCACAACAAGGATTGATGCCAGACGGAGGTGAGAACCCGGAAGGAGCAAAGTTGACTGTGATGCAGGATAAATAGATAGAACGAGTGTGATGTGTGAATGCTGAGCGAGTAAGGACCGTGATAATGGTGTCGGGAAAGGAACGGGAGTCGAGAAAATCGCCGGGAGATACGGAGTCGCAGGTGGTTCATGGTTTCGTACACTGGTCGCCTCTATAACATGGTTTCAAAAGTCTGTCATCGCAAAAATGATACAAACTTACCGGTCAGCAAAGCGTTACTGTCTTTTCCAGAAACCTTTGACGGTGCCAACGCGTGCACCCTTGGTCGACGCTGGCATTGGCAACCTGGATGACGCGGGAGCAGGCAGACTCTCCACAGGTAACTTTTCCGATGTCGTCATGGACCGCGGAACCTTTGGAGGGGGACGAGAGGGTGGCATCGGAAGCTTCGATATAGGAGATGTCGAGCCGGGACTGGCAAGCGCAGGGACCTGCCGTGACTGTGTTGCAATCACAGTCGCCAGCTTGGCTGGCGGGTTAAACTTGGTTGGAGCCTGGGGGATCCGAGAACGCGGACTTGTAGGCGGAGGCAACGATGCATTGCCGGTGACAGGAAGTCTAGACGGCATCGCCGTCCTTTTGGTCCCTGGGGCTGGGGGCGCCTTGAGACTCTTTGGTTTTGCCGTCAGGCGAAAGATCGATTTTGATCGGCTTGTTGGCTGGTTCGTGGTTGCTGTGTCGGTAGAAACCATTGGTTCAATGCCTGCCGCGGACGCCAGGGACGTCCGCTTACTAGGGGCAGGAAGAAGAGAAATGCGGGACGCATTTGGAGTCGTGCTAGGGCATAGCAAGGAAGCGTGCGACCCCGACCCCGACGCACCAGAGTTATCAGAGATCGACGGCTGAGGTGAACTCTGGAAAGTTGTAATCGTGGACGCCGACTGAGGGATAGGAGGCAGGGTACTGATTACATTCCCCCGAGATGGTACTTTCGAAAGAGGCGCGGTTGGAATGAGCGAAACTTCCAAAGGCAGGGCAGAGTCTGCTAGCGGTGATGTGAGCGTGGGGGATGTGGGTAACGGAGGCGCCTCTTCGATTGAAAATGACATAGCAGGACGTTGTGAGCTAAAGGAGGTGCGAGAGACGGAGAATGACGCTCGGAGGGAGGCAAGTGATGGCTTTTTTCCCAACGCCTTCTTCTGCTTGTTCTTGTCTTTGCACTCGGTGTCGCTGTCGTTGGCAGAGTCGTACTCGACATCGTCCCCCGTCCGGCTGGTGGACGTATGAGATGAAGGATCGCTACGACCTGGGGAGAAGCGCGAGATGAGACTGATGAAACGCGTGCGCTTTTTTGGCGTTTTCAGGCTCTTGTCCTTCTTCTCTTTGGGAGGCACTCTTGGATCGGAACGTGCGTTGGGTCTAGGTTCTGCGGTCGATGGGGTAACAGAAGCGGTTGTTGCGATGGACCAACGCGACTGAGAGTGCTCTGCTAATTTCGGAGCGCGGAGGCGATGGGGCAGACCACCCGGGGCAGAGTTCGCTGCTGGAAAGGCGTACGAGGAAGGGCAGGTGGGAAACACACTGGTTTGGGGAGATGACACGGTGAGAGAACTGAGACTGGGAGAGTGGGGAAAGGGTGTCTTTGAGCCTAGAGAGGTTTGGTGAGAGGGAGTTCGCTCATGGACCGAACTGGTGACTGTGTCCCTGAAGAAGAGTCTGTCGTCGACTGGCGAGGCCGGGAGGGCCATGTTCTCTTGAGAACATGAAAACGAGGAGAAGATGACGCTGCTAGGGGATGCGGGAGAACTCGCATACGGGGTCGTGAACGAACTCTCGCGGGAGTAGGCACAGGAGAAATTGGAAAGGGTCGGGGATGGTTGGACCGAATCCTTGTCGTCCGGGATAGGGCATAACAATTGGCCCTCTTGCTCTTTGGGATGAAAGAGGGAGTGAGGGAGAGAGTCGTCGCGTCGGTGCAGATAGGCGTTGACGAGAGAACGGTCGTGGGATAGAACCAAGTCGTGCTGAAATTCGCCATGAACTATAACGGACACGGGAAGCGGGGGAGGGATCTCCTGTGGATGGCTCTGATCGGACGAGAGGGTACTGGTGAAAGAGGGAAGACGGGACATGCGGGTCGAGGACGAACGGGAGCGCACGACGCGGGATGAGGTGGACTGGGTGAGAGACGAGGCAGGAGAGGGAGGAGGAACTGGAAGGGGCTGGGGGGGGGTTAGCGAGAGTGAAAGGGAGAGGGAAGAGAGCAAACCTTGTCATGAGTGAAATGGGGAGATGGAGGAGCGGCTTGGGACTTCCAATGGGCCATTTCTTGGACGATGAAGCGGAGTGCACGGAGGCGTTCTTGTTCCTCAAAGTCCTGGCTGTCGGATTTGGGGTGGGAGGGCGGAGGGAAGAAGAGGGCGTCGTATGAGGGGCAGGGGGAGGATGGGCGTTCGGAAGAGAAGCGGGGGAGGAGGGGAGAGTCTGGACGATCGATGGAGTGGGTGCGGTTAGCGCCAAGGGAAGAGGAGGGGGAGGGGGAGGGGGGAGGGGATGAGGGGGGGACGGAGTGCTCGGAGAGGGCAAAGTCGTATTGGTGCTCGATCCAGGAGTGGACGCGTGCATCACGGGACGAGGATGAGCCAGAGAGGAGTTGTGTGAGGAGGGCAGAGTAGGCAGCGTCGTCTTCAGACATGGACATGTTCTGCATCGTGTTCCCAAACCGAACCCGCGGGTCGAAACGAGTGGAAAAAAAAAAAGAAAAAAAGGGAGAGATGCGAGGGCATTTTAAGGATCTCCGGAGTGGACAGAAAATCACATAAACGGCGTGTAACTGCAAGCGCGGATCAGCCGAGCCATGTACTCGGTTCTGCCCCGTCGCTGATGTAAGCGACGACCTTTTGCTCACACGTGTCCTGTCGACTTCCATTTCCCTCCAGAGACTGTCCAACCACACCCCAACAGATCTCAGAACCTCCGTCTTCCCGGTATTAATTATTATTTAATTATTATTTGTCGCCGTTACTAACTGCCAAACACGGCCAAACACCGGCACCGATCCGGGTCCTTTGCGTGATGGTCCCGCCCAGTGTCCACTTGGTATCGTCTTTGGCAATAACAGTCTTCATTCTGCATCTACCCTACCTCTGTCAGTCGAAACCATGTCATTTTTCTGTCCATGTCCAGCTTGCGTAAGATCAGGGCCTTGTACTTTTTCACCCGTCGGTGGCCGAACGCCCAAACTACTGCAGACTTGCCGACGCGACCCTTCATTCCAGCATCCACGGTTCATTTTCTCATAGAACCCCGTTCGAGCTGTTCATTCTCTTCAGCAGCGTTACTCCATATCTTTGTCGTCCATCATTCCAACCCGCGTGCTAATCCTCGCCTGTCACATGCTACATATCCTTGACGCCACATGCCAACGGCAGTGAGACACCTTCATGTGGGTCGACATTGAACCAATACTCTCCCTGAGCACGGACACATCTTTCCTTATCTGTAGAGGGCGCAATACCGTTCTCGACGTTTACGTTACCTGTTCCCCTGCGTTGCCTCAGATTAGCTCTTCGTTTGCTTGTCGAGACAGATCTGGGGACCTCCGCCAAGCCTATCCTCCACTCAACATCACCGTAGACATGAAACACAGGCCCCGATGACAGGCCGTCTCCAGGAGCCCTCTTAGTCGATGCCACTCGAGCACCACCGTCACTCGAGTGGGTCACCCCTTCAGGAACCACCCAAGGCGGGGACTCTGCTGAAAACACGCGACACTTTGCAGACAACTGCGCTTGGCAACGCACCTCTGGTTTCAGCACTTAAGCGCGTCCGCAGACACGTCACTGCAAATTCAGGGCGAGACTCGTATTCCGCCGGCGGTGTCAGCTGGTGTGAGGTGTGTTATCGACGCCCAAGCTCAATCCCGTTCCAAAAAAACAAGACGTTCTGCGATGATCGGCGACGGCGGGTAGCGGTCAGCAAGCGACTCGGTAGTACACACAGCATCGCGTGGTCGGCCACGCGAACCCCACAACCGCGGTCAGACACGTTGATCGAGTGACAGATTCCCCTTCTCACAGCTGGACGACAAAAGTCAAAGTCGGGAAGTGATGCTGCCTGCATGCAACGATCTGGTCGGACATTGGGGGCAGAGAAGAATTGGCCCAAAGTAATCACCGCGCTCGAACGTTTGTGCCTACTATTCAGCGCGCCGTAGTTCTAAACGCGCGGTCAAACGCGGTGGGATTCTGATGTGGCATGTGGGCCAAGGTGCGCACAAGCTCCACTTCATTGTGTCCTCAGCTATCGCGACCTCGTCGGCTTGGTGTGGGGGAAGACCGGGCAACAAACCCGCCAAGATCGGATGGACGCGTGCATACAACGTTCGACTCCAGACTTGTCTAGAGCCTCATGAACAGCCTTTAGAGAACGTCGCCGTATGTACATGTAAAAAACACCTGGCCGCGACGGTCGGGGTTGGAAAGCGGCCCGCGGATCAATTCGTATCTTGCGCCTCGAATGAGCCACTTATCTATGCCTGGACGGTGCTTCATGAACCTGCCGTCGTCCGTGGCCTGCCCACTGAACGACCAGCCTCGATAGCGATTCATCGTAGACGACTCGCTATGCCCACGGATCCTTTGGCTCACTTGCGTTACTCATACCGGGGCCTGTTGAACAACAGAGTCTCACGCATCCCCCCCCCCATCCATCCCGCGAGAGACCAGCAAGGGTGGATGCGATGCATTTCATTGAACGCGCGCCCCGCGCTCAGGTTCGCTCGCCGACCCCTTGGACCGCTGTTGCCATGTCACTGCAACTGCACGACGGGGGTTGGACTCTGCTGACCCCTGCTTCTCAACGCGCCATCGTTTCCTTTCCCCGGCTGCACGGATTGGTGAGCACCTTTGGGTATGACGCGAACGTCCGATGCGTTCGCCGTTCCGCGGTGTTTCCAAGGGTCGATGGCGCGCTACCATTGCGTTGGGTTGGCCGACGGCAGAGGCTGGATCTTTCGCCCATCGATATCATCCTCTAGGCTGTGCACATACAAGTCAAGCAACGAGCCGTCAGAGTGAGCGCAAGATCCACTGTACATCATTCTAGCTGACTGTAGCCGACGAGCGCTCGAGAAACCTTGCTTGCCCGAGTCTAATTCGAGACATGAACACACCGACGAGAAGCGCGCCGTCACGACGCGTTCCATTCCTTCATTTCGAATCCACTTCTGAGCCACGGACGATCGCGGCCGAACTCTGCGCTCCTGCACGCACCTACCCCCTTCTTCCTCCGAGCCTTCTCAATGAAGGCCGCCCGCCCTTGTAATAAACAACTCTCCCTCGTCGCCTCATCACGGAAACGGAGCGCTCTGGTTGGTATGAGATCACTTCCGGTCTCGTAATCACGTTTCACGACCCGATGCATCCCGCGATCCCAACGCATTCATTCATCTAATCCGCATCATTGAACCTGGTTATGGTCAGGGTCGACGGGAAGCCTCGAAAGGAATCCATGTTCCACAGATGGGACGATGCCGGAGGATGGACCTTTTTTTTTTTTTTTTTCATTGTCTCGAATGTGGTACGCCGTCGGATGAGACGATCGGAGATGTCAGACCGGATCAGGGTGTGTAGGTGACGTTCATATGTACTTTGTAGGCCCTAGATGGCATATCGTCGAGGTCTTGTCCGTGGGGGATGGCATGACAGACTGCTGTAGACGTCGTGGACGTGGACGGGCTTGTCGTGGGCCAGCGTGTGTACATGCGATCATCATCACACTTTGACTTGCCGAATGGTCTGTTTGTGACTGGTCACATTTCCCCTAGAACTTTATGACACGCGCACCGTGTGGGTCCTTGGGACCGACGTATTTCCAGCTCGAGGGTGCTACCGGGACTGCTTTCAAACGTGCTCTTGATCTTCCGCAGATCCAGGCATGCGTGCGTGTGCAAGCCAGAGGCGCTTGGAACAAGTGACGATGATGATCCGAACACTTGCTGAGTATTGAAATCGCATGCGCGAGATGCTCGAAGAAATGGGATGGGGTTGACATCGGCAACGCGTACACGTACATATACCGCAGCTGTGACCTGTCCAAGACGTACATCTGCGTCCTTCACGTTTAGGGGATCCACCCGAGACGTCCCACTGGCATGCCAGTACTCACATACCACGATCGCCGGAGGTGACGTGGATCTGTGGCCTCGTCGGTGTCCGTGGTGTTGTAACGATTATGCCCCTGTCACGTGTGAACACATGTGATTCTGGATGGCATCCATGTCACGGAAACGCTAACCTCGAGTGTTTCCTTGACTTGCAGCCTCCTCCACCCAGTTTTCAAAGATACGTGTTATTCGGGGCTTCACAAAGCACCCGTGTACATAAAACTTTGAACAACGCCACGACGGGTGCCCAACATATAGTACAACACTCCTCCCTACGGGTAGCCGTGATAGTTGGTTTACTAAAGTATGCATACAGATGAGGATTGATATGGGTATCATAGTGCATGATGGTCGAGCTACGTGCAACCGACCAAGTAAGTCCGTCCGTCCCAGACTCCATACGTGTTAAACACTCACTCCTTTTCACGTCAGAAAGTGTCTTGTGAGTGCATGCGCAAGAGGTCGTTGAGTATCCTCGCCACCGATCCAGCGCCTTCAGAGACGCGTTCCCTCTCGCTCTCCTTCACTTTCGGGAGCAGCTGAGAGTTGAAGCGGTCAGGATGCCATCTCCGAATGTTGTCCTTGATTCGCTCCTTCGTGGCCCTGTCCTGAGGGTGGACCGGCGACAGCATATATGCAGTGATGGCAGGCGAGGTTAGGTCATCAGGATATTTCGGTCGCTTGAACATGGGCCAGGGAAAGTCTTCCCATATCAGCGACCCCAAGGTCTGAATCTTGTCCCATTGATTGCGGTGAGCTTCAAATAGCTTCGCGACGTCCTCTCTGGACATCGTTTTACCCGCCTTGGTCTGCCTTTCGTGTTCCTGCATGGCTAGCCTCGCTTGCTCACGTCTGAATTGCTCTTCGCGTTGTTGAGCCTGCTCAGCCTGTCGCCGGTGGAACTCAGCCTCCGTGAGCGGTGCGTTTAGAGTGCTACTAGTTGTCGGAGGCTTCGGTGTCGGTGTCGCTGGTCCCGTTGGTTTGGGAGTACTCGACGGTTGGGTACTGGTGGTAGAAGTCGAAGTCGATCGCGTGGAGGTCGATGACCAGCCACTGGTAGGATTGCTACGACCAGAAGCGCTCGTGCTGACCCGATCAGTAGTAGGTGGACTCGTTGCAGCAGGTGTGCTACGTTCGTTACGATTAGGGATCGGCCAGGGGCTCGAGGAATTGGGCGTCTGAGGAGACGGCGTAGGTCGAAACGTCTCCGGCGGCCAAGTTTCCCAGACCTCTTGCTTTTTCCTCTCTTCGGCCCTCTGACGGCGTATTTCCTCCTCTCGCTTCCGAAACTCCTCTTGCGACTTGCCGTCCTCCCTACGACGCATTTCCGCCTCTCTGCGGTTGAGGTCGTCTTCCCTGCGCCTGAGTTCATCCTCTCGTTTCCGTAACTCCTCCTCTTTCTTCCGGGTCTCTTCCGCTTTGAGAGAGGCTTCCTCCGTTCTGCGCCGCGCCTCTTCCTCCTTTCGCGTTGCCTCTTCCTGTTTTCGCCTCGCCTCAAACTCTTTGCGTCTTGCCTCTTCTTCCATCATCTTGACCTCCTCCTCCTTCCGCCTGGCTTCTTCTTCCTTCCGCCTGGCTATCATTTCCCTCGAATTCGCCTCTTGTTCCTTCCTCTGCAGTTCCTCCTCTTTGCGTTTCGCCTCCAACTCCTTGGACCTCGCCTCTTTCTCCCTCCGTTTCGCCTCTGCTTCCTTGAGCCGAGCCTCTCGTTCCTTCTTCTTCGCCTCTTGTTCCTTCTTCTTCGCCTCCTGTTCTTTCTTCTTCGCCTCCTCTTCCTTTCGCCCTGCCTCTTCCTCTTTCATCGCAGCCTCCCTCTCCTTTCGGTCGGCTTCCTCTTCCTTTCTCCGCAGTTCTGCCTCGCGCCCAGCCTCGTCGTCTTCCCTCTGCTTCGCTTCTTCCTCTAATCTCCGAGTTTCCTCGTCACGCCTCTGCTCTTCGACTTTCTTCCTCCTTACCTCATCCTCACGTATAAGTTCTTCCGCTTTCCTCGCCAGTTCCTCCTCCCGCTTATTCGCAGCCTCCTCCCGTTTCCGTAACTCCTCCTCGATATCTTGTATACGCCGTTCATTATAATCCCGGGTTCGCCAGCTCTTGTTGTCAAACCCATCGTCCGATCCCTCCTCAAAGTCCTCGCGATGTGGATGGACATGGCGAGACCCGTAGTAGCTCCCTTCCTGTTGGAAGTAGTGTAACCGCATGTCTTGGGAGGAAAACCGCCCTCGGAGTTGCGAGGACTGCCAGCTCCGCCCTACTTCCTCGGGGGTCTGGGGAGAACGCGACGAACCTTCCCAACGAGTCTCATACGGGGAGCGCGACACCGTATTCCAATTCCTGGAGCCGGGACTGGGCTGGAACGGGAAGGTATCCTCGACCGTAAATGACCTCTTGTTGACGATAGGTCGGCTCGCGGATGGAGGCGGGACATGGACGCGAGAGCTGTCCCCAGGCCGAGGGTACGTCGCAGAACTTGGAGAGGTGGTGGAAAGCTGGGAAAACCCAATGCGGTCCTCGAGCCTCTGGTTGCTGCTATGCACCGAACGGTCATCGGCATGCACGTACCCAGCTCTCTCACGCCCTCCGTCCCTTTCCCGAGCTCGGTCCGAGCTGGTCCACTCTTGATCCGCGGAATGAACGCTCGATCGCTCCCGGTCGGCGTTGGTAGACAGCGCATCGAGGGGGTCACTGAATGCGGCGCTCAGGATGGACGGCGCTTTGAAAGAGGACGTGGCACTCGCGGTGCTGCTCCGTCTCGCGAGGGTGAACGTGCGTGACAGTTGTGCGTCCTCCTCGGGCGTGATCGACGGCTTCCAAAACTCCTGCACGATAGGTCTCGCGTTCATGCTCGGCTTACGTCGAATACTCTCCTTGCGCGTCGGATCGGGCAGATCGGTCGGTGTGCGTGCGGAGCGTGGCATGGACTCGGGTTCGTCGAATATAGGTGAGGGTTTGGAACGTTCCAGGAAGGATCTTTCCGTGTCAAGGAAGGAGGGGGCCTTCCAGGAACCCATGGATGTGAGGGATCCGGCACGAACTTTGCGGGTAGGTCGGAACGAGGGGATCTCGTCCGGAGATGCAGCGAGGTCGTCACGCTCGTAGCTTACTGGGCGAGAAAAGTAGGGACCAGCGTCTCGCTCGGGATCTGCCGTCAGGGTGGGGGTTCGGGCAACACGTTCCGTCTTGCGATTGGATGGGAGTGGAGTTGGGGTAGAGCTTTCTGGAGGAGGAATATCGGGTCTGGGTTGGAACTGGAAGGGAGGCGGTGGTGGTGGTGGTGGTGGTGGTGGTGGTGGTGGTGGAAGAGGTGGTGAAGAAGGGGGAGGGGGGGGAAGAGGTGGAAGAGGTGGGGGCTGGGGTGGGTCG